>PVIC010006989.1:0-21740 GCA_004025085.1 Thryonomys swinderianus
GGGGGGGAGTGGGTAGGGATATGGGTAAAAATGAGAATTAACTTGTGGCATATACTGGTACAAATTTCCCAATGTTATATGTGATTTTGAGATGTATATAAATCGTACCAATAAAGAATTCAATTAAAAAAATTAACAAAGGCTAGAAGTGTAGCTCAGCAGTTTGGGCATTTGCCTTGCATAGCTAGGCCCTACATTTGACTTCAATACCTCCCCCACAAAAAACCTAACTAGGTAAAGGTTATTAATCTGTACAAGATTCTAGGCTATCACATTTCAACAAATATTCAGTCCCTATACATCAGGGATCTCCAGTCTCACTGTTGTGAGTATAAAACAGTAACAGTCTGTACAGAACTAATTCCTTGACTGTGTTTTTATTAAGTTTAGCTCTTTTAGGCTGCAGATCACACTTCTGTAGTATATTAGGAGAAGGAAGTTAGTAGGACTCTCTAAAGGGGGTTATATAGTTAGCTGGCTAACAGTCCAAGACAGTCTCTCCTTTCAGTAACTATCAATTAAAAAAAAATACATGGGAATATAACACAGTTCATGGTGTACTTTTGCTTTCATCATCCTTTTTAGTTGTGGTACAACCTACCTAGAATGAAACCTTAGGAAGCCCCAAGAAGAATGTAAAACTTTACATTTTACACTTTATTTCTGGATTCAGAGAAATTACATTTTATTTCTCTGAATCAAGAAAGATGAGAAAGAGGAAGAGCTGCAGAAACCAGTATAGGTTTACCACCCAATCACTTTCTGATCACTGGATAATAAGCAGTCACTGTGACAGCAGAAACTGAGTTTGTCCTGTTTACCCAATACATTTCCTAGTATTCCTAGTACCACACATACACTGTACCCGGGACATACTGCACTTTCAGGAAATGTCTGTGAATTAATAGATAATATTGCAATGTCAAGCAAAGAAATCAATCCATCTTAGGAAAGGTACTTGATTTTAGCCATAAAAGTACTTGTCTTTTAAAATTTTAAATTTTTCAGCAAGAATGTTACATTTCAATTAAGAGAATATGAGCCCCACCACTGGCTGTAGCCTTTAGCTGTATCTTTACCTTTATTCGTGAACTGGGATTCAACATGATATATTTAATGGAACCTTGGATGTTCTCTGTCCAGGAGACCAGCCAAGTTACTTTGTTGTCATGTCTGACCTCTTTCCACTTATGTCCTGGAGGAGGAGAAGGAACCTTGGCGTCTCTATGAAATTACCAAATGGGAAGGCAGGGAAACAAAGGAGAAGTGAGTGAGGAATAATTTCATGTTTCTTGACCCCCAAGTAGACCTATCTGCTGGGCATGTATTTTCCACATTTCCTCACTAGGTAATGCTAAAAAAACACATAGAGACCTGGCCATGGAAATACTATGCTGCTCCTAAATACCTCCATCGAGATAGCCCTAATTAGGGGAGGGTACCCCATCCAGCATGGCAGAAGCCCTCCCTGCACCTGCCTGGGCAGGCCTGTACTCACTTGCTGCAGTTGATGATGATGTCCTCAGGCAGGATCCTCCGCTTCAGCATACCCATCTTGGGGTGGTTGCCCCGGCCACGGAACAGCCCTGGAGGCTCTATCTTGAAGTTAGCAATCCTCTCTCTGTGGTTATCCATTATACAGAAGCCATACTCTTTCAGTAATTTTTCATTTTCCTCTTTGATTTTCTGGAATACAGCAAGGAAATACTTGAAATAGATTGAAACTGAAGTTCTCTACTTGTCTAATTTTATCTTTTGTGGGAGAACAGGTCAAGGTAAAGTCTAATAATCACCACAAAATGAATTTGATGAAAGAGAACCTCTAGTGAAGTCTTTCAGACTTAAGTACACTAAAATTCCCCAAAAGAAGAAATGGCTCTAGCTAGTTTCAAAATGAATTTCCATTTATCAGAGGACGTTTCCTTATGAATGTTAAAATGGATCTGCATATATTACATTTTCCCTATGAATGTTATCTGGGTATTTCTAAATGTAACTTTAAAACTTCACACCATTTCTGTGAGAAGTATAAAACAGGTTGGAGAACAGTTTCTGAACGAGCCATTTAGAGCCATTTAATTGAACAGCATTTAACATGGGGTTTTCAGCCCAGACAAAGCTATCTTGGATTGTTTCCTGGAAATATGGATACACACACTTCATACTTGGCAATTTCTGCTATACCCAGCAACAGGGCGGGAGGATATGTTCGACCTCCTCATCCTGTCAGCTCTTCTCCATCTTACATGCTGATCTGATGACCAAGTCTTGGTTCCTTGTGGGTGGAAACAACTCAAACTTGATGGCCACAGTGCCTCCTACAGGGGTTCTATCAAGACAATGTTTATGAGCACTTCTATTTTTGGATTACTAGTCTAGAAACAAAGCTCTAAAGTGGTCTTTAAGTTTAAAAGCATACTTAAAGTAAATAATATGTTCTTAGTTAATATTTTAAATTTACCCTAAAGCAAATATTAAATGGGCTAAATTATATAAACATGTTTTTTTTGCTGTGTGTGGTGGCACATGCCTATAATTTGGGAGGCTGAAGCAGGAGGATCACCAGGGCCAGCCGGGATCACATGGCAGAATCCTTTTCAAAAAGCCAAAAAGAGTTCTTTAAAGTACTGCAACTACAAGGCATTGAATAAATTCCAGTCTGGATTCTTCTAGATCAAGGGGTAGGCAACTTTTTAACTACAGTACATTAGAATTGAGTCCGTTTCAACTATGCATCTCAACTACTGCTGCATAAAAGCAGCCACAGTGAATATGTTTGTATTCCCATTAAAACTATAAAAATAGGCAGCCTGTGAAAGAAAACATGAGCTTTGGCAACAGGGCTGGCCAAGACTGGGAGAGAGATGGATAATCATAGCTAAATTCCAGAGTGAAAGAGATTCAAAGAATAGAGAGGTACATGGCCAGTACAATTCCCTCAATCTTAAATTCTTAGTCTACTGTAGCCACTGTGGGACAGTTCTGCCCTTCCTTAAATGCTGTGTTAATGCAGTTACTCAGTTACTAACTGGGTTTTTGGGTTTGTGAAACACCAGGGTTCTCACAGTGAGTTACTAAATAAAAAGTAAAAGCCTAAGTAAAACCCTTGAAACTTAGACTTTATTCCTAAATCTTTAGTATAGAACAATGTAAAATTTTTAAGTCAGTGTTGTGTCATTAAGCACTGGAAGTACATTAAATGAATAATCACTGTTCTGTAGTCTCTAAATGTTTAACAAATCCTGTAGTACCAATTTTTCTTCCTTGCTCATCTGTTTCCGAGCTTCCGACTGAGCTTTGAAATACTGGCTCATCTGAGTAAAATCACATTTGCTTAGGTTGGTGATAGTATTCTTCTCTTCATTAGTCATTTCCTAGTCGAAAGAAAAGGAGAGACAAAAGAAGACTATAAACACAGGAACACGTCCTTCAGGTTCCTTGGCAATTACAGCAAGGCATTATTTTTTTCAAAGATGCACGAAGAAGTAAATCTAAATGCATTGATTTTTGTTTTCTAGTAATATATATTTAACATAAAAATGTTATAAATGACTTACTGACAAAAATTAAATGGCTTATTGTTAAAAAATTAATCTTAGGGCCAGAGGGTCAGCTCAGTGGTTCCAACACCTGCCTCGTAAGCGCAAGGTCCTGAGTTTGATCCCCAGTAACCACATATAATGCTGGGCATGGAGACACGCCCACCAACAATCAACACAGCATACCACATGCCAAACGTAGTGGCTCACGCCTGTAATCCCAGCACTCGGGAGGCAGAGACAGGGGGATTGCGGAGTTCGAGGCTTGCCTGGGTTACATAGTGAGCTCAGAGCTAGCCTGAACTACAAAGCAAGACCCTGTCTCAAAAAAAAAAAAAAAAATTAATCTTATATAGTCTCTTGGACTCCTTAGCAAACTGCCACAAATCCCTAGGGATATGATTACCAGTTTAAGAAACTTGAATGTGTATCAAATGTTTTAGTAGCAAAGATATTTTATAAACTTATTCTTAGAATTATTAACTCTGTTCTACACACTAAATCTGATTTCCAGAGCTAGCCTAGGAGGTAAATTTTAGTTTAGCCTTGATCACATTTTTCAAATTGACAATGAGATTTTTAAAAACTCACCTCGTGATGTATAACAGTGTGACTTCAAGAGCAGAAATTACATAGAGCAAATGAGCAAGAACCAAGACAGGATAGGAAGATTAACATCTCTCATTTCAACAGCAGAGAGAAGCAGTCTGAGACAACTTTTCTCTGTTCAGCTGGAGTTGAGGTTTTCTGTTAGGCCTAATCTGATGAACCCCTTCCTATAGTCTTATGACAGCTAAGAGGAAAGAAATACAAGTATTCTTGTATTTTATTACTATATTATATAAAGTATTAGAATACTTTATATAATATAGTAATATTTTTTATATAATATAATAATATTTTTTTTCCAGAATTGAGAATTAAACTCAGATCCCTCCCTGCACATGCTAGGTAAGCACTTAACCAATGAGATACATTCACAGCCCTTAAACTTTTAATATAGTAAAACTGATAAAATTCTATTTTACATCTGATTTTATTTGTAAAGTTACAGTTTACAGTTGGTATTTGATCAACATTTTGGGAAGCAATTAGGATATTAATATATATGTCACAATACCTTTCTCCAATCTTTAAAGAAATTTTTCCTAAATATTTCCTTAGTAGTATATTCATGGTCGAGCATTTTTGCAAAGAATGTAGCTATTTCTTCTGCTTTGGGACTCAGCTTCATGACTTTACCTAGAGGAGAAAGTGGTTCAAAAAGTGAGAGGTAGTGTTGATTTTCTAAGTATAAATATTGAGTGCCAGAGACCTCTTTTAATGGGTTACCTTCCCAATGTATATAAAAGTCTGATGACACACAGTTACAATGACAACAACAACAACAAAGACAACATACTGATTTATATCTACTTGAATAAATTCTCCTTCTCTTCAGTAGATATTTACCTGGGTCTTTCTTTGGAGTCTATGCCAGTTAATTGTTCCCAGGTGCCTGCTCAGGTCAGGGATGACCTGGGAAAGGCCCAGCACTCTTCCTTTTCTTTTCAGCAAGCGGGGTCCTTTACACCTCTTCAATGGTTTTTAAAAACCAAATCCTCAGAGGGACTCCTGCCACTGCTAAGCTAAGCAGCTTCTGTTCAAGAAGGGGAGGAAGGGACAGAGCAGGGAGCGAAACAAAGGAATTGTGGGGAAAAGAAATAGGCATCTTTCTTCTTCAATGTTAGATGGGTGGAATATGAAATTAAAAATTTTTAAAAATCCACAGCAGGGAAGCCCAGATTTCCCATATGAAAAGCCTAAGACCTTTCTACATATCAGAGTGTGGTCTGCAGGCCAAAAGCACCAGGACCAGAAGTGAACAACTCAAAAACACAGCACTGTGAGCCCAGTTCTGGACCTAGTGAATCATAAACTGTACATTAGTTAGAAATGCATGGTTCTGAAATATGGGTCGTACAGTACTGCCTCTTTGAGGGTCTAGGATTCCTCCATCTGATGGCTAGGGTTCCTGGCAGCATGTGAGTACTTCTGTAAAAGCAATAGCAGCCCTGATACTTCACAATGAAAGCTGCTAACTTATAAAGAAAATCTAGTTGGAGCCTTGTGTACCTTAATTAAAGAGAAATAAAAGAGAGAGGTACAGTATTGGGGGTTTTAACCTGCTTTCCAGAGAATAAGCATATGCTTATGGTTAATTTCCATTTTTTTCCTCTGAAAATTCAACTTCATACCACAATCTAGAACTAAGCCTTGTCATAATAATGACATTGGCTATATTTTAAATGAGGTTAAATATAATTCCACTGCCTATTACATAGGTAATATTCAGCAATCCTAAAATAACCAAAAATCCACTCATTACAAAATTCACAAGACATTTCATCTCATGATAGTAGGAAAGTTACCACCTCTAACAAGGAATTTAGGGAGTTACCCAACAAAATTGAAACCCTAAATAGAAACTGCTTGGAAGTCATAATTTAAAAGGCCAGCAGGTGGCGCCGCTTCTTTCTCAACTGCCCTCAAGCCTCTGCTTTGGAAGAAAAACATTTTGGAGATGAGCTAGTTTTAGAGGCTCTTAGGTCTTTTCCAGAACCCCCCCCCCCCACTCAGGCTTGTGCCAGAGCTGCCAGTAAAAACTGTAACATGCTCCTAAATATAAAGGAAAATACATCACTTAAGAATAAAATTAACGAACTGTATGTAATCAATGGCAGGAAAATGTAAACTATTCTCCAGTATGTTTGGTATAAACTAAGCAGTAACAGTGTTTGAAAAGAAAATTGAGCCTCTTTGGACTGTTTTACTGAATTCTTTCCCAAAAGAAGCAATTTGTGACTTGTCTTTTTCTAAATAAGCTACAAATAAATGAAATAGGTTCCCTGTAGCAGGATGGGGGGAGGATAGTAACTTGAAAGTTCCTGGCAATGGTACTTTGTGGAAAAGGTAGGGCTCCAGGAAAAGGAAACTGCTGAGTCAGAGCTGAAACCAAAGGTCAGGCCTTAGCAGAAGCGGCGATTCACTGTTTCAGCAAGCCCCACCTCTCTGGCAAGTTTGAAAGGAAATCGGAGAATTCTCTTCCCCAGAGAGAACAGCACTTATACTTACTAGTTCGGACTATTAAGTCTAATATTCTTGACTTAATGCAGAGTGGGAGTTTCCACAGTCAAAGAGAAGAAACTCCAGTGGGAAGATCAAATGAGAAAATGCTGGAGACCCGAGCTGGAGTGCTGGGAGAACTAAGCAATGATGGGGGTGAACAAACCATGGTGACCAGTGAACTGGTTCAGGTCTCAGCTTATCTTGAAAAATTTTTACTTTTCTCCTTAAACCCAAAACCAGATTGGCTTTCCTGCCAATCATTTGGAATTTCAAAGTGAGGGTTTTCCACTTGAGCTTTGTAAAGCTCTTAATGAGCCCAGACTTTTATAATGGCCTTGGAAGGAGGAATTTTGGCTTTCCAGAGTCTCCAAGAATAACCCAGTGTGAGAGCTGCAGGAACTCTGTCCTGTGCTCTCTGGTTAACATAGGTCAAACTGCTTATCTGATGTAAGGATTTGCCACTGATATTCTAAGAGTCTTGTTTTGCTGCAAACTCCTTAAGATCAGATTATTAATACTATCTATCATTTGTTGGGTCTTGGTGTCTGAACCCAGGCACATTCAATATACATATCTTTTTAAAAATGAATTCTGGCTTCCAAGTTCGATACTTTGCTCACTTACAAACTAGCGCTTCAGTATAGGTTGGGCATCCCTTATCCAAAATATTTGGAACCAAAAGTGTTTGGGATTTGGAGTCCACCCCTGCTAGACTTTTGGATATCTGTATATATATGAGATCAAAATGATGGAACCCAAGTCTAAACAGGAAATTTCTTTCTTTCATATAAACCTTACATATGTGACATAAAGGTAATTTTATGTAGCATTTCTAGTTTTTGTTTCTGTTTTTTTTTTTGGTGATACCGGAGATCAAACTTGGGCCCTTATGCTTCCAAAGTAGGTGCAGCACCACTTGAGCTAAATCCCTGGCCTACATAACACTTTTAATAATTCTGGGCATGAAACAAAATTTCATTTGGTGTGAATATTAGCAATCAAAGATTTTTAGATCTGCAGTGTCCAGATTTTGAAACTGTGTTGTGTAACCTACATACTACCTAGATCTGGAAGCATGTGTGGCCATAAGGCCACTGCTTATGGACAAAAAGATTAACCAGAACTCTTGAGATATATAATGATAGTTTTCCTGCCCAGCAATTCTCAACATTTGCTCAGTGGACATCTTGGTTCAAAAGCACCGTGTCCCATTCACAACTTATTAAATGGATGCAGATCCACTCTGGTAAATCTTAAAAGCTCATAAAGGTTTGAGAAATAATATTCTGGTCATTTCTGGAAAAAACTCTTAGAATGAGGAAAATCATGTAAACATTACCATTCATAAACTACAGTGCCAAAGGCTACTCTCAAAATCCTTCAACCTAAGTATAGAAACACCAATAAGTAGCAGCAGCTAAGTCCTAGGGTTCTAAGAGACTCATACAGGGCATTTCTTGAAAGCAAGTCATCATTCTTGACTATACCGTAAGTCCCCAACTTAAGAACCAATTGTCCTAGCTAGGAGTACAGTCATAAAATGGATTCATTTGTAATCTGACAAAGTGAGTCTTACACAGTACACCTGTGAAAGTTCACAACTCAAAATTTTTCTAAGTCAAGCACTTACCGTACCTATATCGAAGGCATCAAGCTGAACTATGTAGATGAAAGATTCTACCTACTCTAACGAGAGGTTCGCGGCAGACTAATTCTCCACTACTAGTGCTATTTCTAGTGATAAGCAGCTTATAATGCATTATTGTCACTAAAATAAAATACAACCATTCAAGTGAAGCTTTTTATAACAATTTCATTGCACACAGTAGTTCCCTAAAAGTACAGTTTACATAAGAACTTTTAGCTGCATACCATGGGTCCTGAGCCATTTTGATTTGCATCTAGACCTCCTGGGAAGCCTAAGGTGCTCAGAGGTAGGGCTTTTGGGAGGTGAAACGGCTCTGAGAGTGTGACACTCAATAGTAGGTTAGGTCGACTGATCAGTTTACAGCTAAATGTGATGCTGGGGGTGAAGTCTTGTTGCAGGAGGTGTGTCACTGGGGGCGTGGCCTGGAAGGATCCCTCCTCCAACTCCTCCTTTCATTTTCCATCCTTCCTGTCAGATACTGCATGAGCAGCTCTCCTCCATCATTCACCTCTGCTGAGCTGTACTGCCGTGGAACCAGCTCACAATGGGCACACAGGCAAAAATACATCTTTCATCCTCTTGTCTCGCCAGTCAGCTACTTGGTCCCAGCAATGAGGAAGTAACTAAAATAGTCAAGTAAATGAATCTTTTTTGGATTATGTGGAGAAGACATTAAAAAATCTTTCTCATGGTATTTTTTTCAGCAGGAAACAGGCCTTTAAGAGTTAAGGATTCTTCCTCATTTTCTATTGCTCAACAGAAGCAGACTGCTTTCATGCCTAAGAATCAGGTAACTTGGAACAACTTACCATCATAGTAAAACTTGACACTTTCTGGAAGAGGTTCATATGGTGGAGCAAATACAGGACCTTTATGTTCTAGGAATTTCCACTTGATGCCTTCAGGATAGCGTTCTTCTTCCCACCTTTCAAAGACAAGGCACAACCTCATTTAGTGATCATCTTGCCTAATACAGAGATCAACACTTGTTAATGCCAAAATAATTATCTGCTCAATTGACTTGTACTTCCTCAATGCCTAGATTGAAATAAACTAGTGTCTTTCACTTTGAAAAAGCCAGTAGTCATAAGGCTAGATAGAATAGTTATGTGAATGGAGGGAAAATCCACTTTAACAATTCAGTTCAAAGATAAGGTATATTAAAGATCATCATTCAAGGAAATCAGCAACAAGTAAAGGATACAGAAATGGGAGGTTATTCTATCCCAGTGCTGGAATAGTATATGACAATGGTATACATGACAGAAGTATTATTTATGCTGTTCTTATGTAGGGAAAAAACCCTATAGATATGTCCTAACAACAGTACTATGAAACCAAAGTCTATACATGCCTATAGAAGGCACATAAAATAACAAAAAACAACAACAGAACTTACTCCTCCCCAAACAGGGAATAATGATTTAACTGGGGCATAATGAGTTTAAAATACTTAGGGTTGAGCTGGAGATTTAGCTCAGTGGTTCTAGCACCCGCATCGTGAGTGCAAAAGCAAGGTCCTGAGTTTGATCCCTGGTAACCACATACGATGCTGGGTGTGGTGACTCACACCCACCAGCCATCAATACCACATACCACAGTGCCGGGCATGGTGGCTCATGCCTGTAATCCCAGCACTCGGGAGGCAGAGACAGGAGGATTGCTGAGTTCCAGGTTTGCCTGGGCTCCATAGTGAGCTCAGGGCCAGTCTGAACTACAAAGCGAGACCCTGTCTCAAGAAAATAAAAAAATACTCAGGGTTATCTAGAACTATCCTGGAGACACTGACAAATGAAACCTAAGCTCAGCTCAGGGAAAGCAACATTTAAAAACCTTTTTTTTTAATAAAGAGATCAAACATACAAAGAACAAGCAGTAATATCACAACCCCTCCCATCTACGTACAAACAACAGCTAATATTTTTCTAAATTTTATATTTGGGCTGAATCATCTCAAAGTTAATTAAAGATGTGATACTTCACAAAATATTTTAGCCAAGTTTCTCTACATATTCTCCCACACAACTTTAACGAAATGGATAATTTCCCAGTATCATTTTAGTATTCAAATTGGTTAGATATCCCCCAATGACTAGTGACATTTAAAATGACCACATTCTAATTTGAAATATATACTGCAACACACGAATAGGACTCCAAGTCTTGTTTTCTTTGGAATGGCTGACCTCTTACAATTTTATAAAAGAATTATCACATTTATCTTACATATAAAATATTTAGAGCTTAATATGATTTTATTCAACATTTTAATTTAAAATATTAAGATCTACAATTCTATGCAATTTTTTGTAGGGAAATTATTTCTATTAATTTATTCTTAGACTAATATTTTAAATATTAAATAAAAATTACAGTTTATTTCCTAACAACAGTACTATGAAACCAAAGTCTATACATGCCTATAGCCTCAGATACTTGGAAGTTCAAAGACAGCCTGGACAACACAGTATGACCCCATTTCTTCCAAAGGAAAAGATGAGGCTGGGGGCAGGAGAATCTTAAGTTCAAGGCCAGTCTGACCAACCTAGTGAGAGCCTGTCTCAAAACAAAAGAACCTTAGAAAGAGTTGGGGATTTATGTAGCTCAGTACAGCACTGTCTAACATGTATACACAGCCCTGACTTCAAACTTAAATAAGCACCAGAGGGACCCACAATTACAACCCAATGTTAAAAAAAACTAGATTAAAAAAATAGGCAAAGAATTTGAATGACATTTCTATAAGAAGATAAATGAACAGTAAGAACCCCCCAAAAGCTCAACACCATTAATTACTAAAGAAATATGACTCAAAATAGCAATGAGATAATACTTATCAAGATGTCAGCAAAACAGAAAATAGCAAGTCTTAGCTGGATATGGAAAAACTGGAACCCTGTGCGCTCTGGTTGGAACAGTACAGGCATGGAAAGCAGTAGGGCAATTTCTCAAAACAGAGTGCCGGGCGTGGTGGCTCACGCCTGTAATCCTAGCACTCGGGAGGCAGAGACAGGAGGATTGCTGAGTTTGAAGCTTGCCTGGGCTACATAGTGAGCTCAGAGCCAGCCCGAACTACAAAGCAAGAGCCTGTCTCAAAAAAAAAAAAAAAAAAACAGAATTGCCACATGACCTTAGCAATGCCAACCCTACAAAAAACTGGGATCAGAGCCTTAAGAATTGGCAGCACTACAAGATAAGCAAAATGTAGTACACAGACAAACAATGGACTATTAGCCATAAGAAGGAAACAAATTCTGACATGTTCTATGACATGCATGAATCTTCAGGATATCTTGTTAAATGAACTCAGCCAATCAAAAATAGACAAATACTGTATGATTCCACTTATATGATGTATGTAGAACAGACAAATTCATAAAAGACAGAAAGTAGAATGGTGGTTGCTAGTGATAAGATGGTAAATCTTATCTTCCTTAAATAGACATTTAAATAATTTTTTAAAAAAAGTTTTCATTAATGTCTTAGACCTGGAAGGAGCATTAAAGATCTTCTATTATCAACTTACTACTTTACAGATAACAAGTTGGCAGGGTCTTCCTATTAGTCACTGGCAAAGACAGGCCTAGATATAGGAACCCACCCAGAACGAGAGTCTACCAGTACTCTCCAAATGAGAGAAAATGTATTATGTATGCATATATTTACTATAAGAGTACTTGTAAGAGCATATCTACTGTAGCAGTCACAGAGTAAAACTGACTCAGAATGCCATGTCTCCACTAATCCCGAGTCTTGGCTCTTTTTCTCTTCAACTCCAGTGTTGTAAGAATTCAAACTGTTTTTATGAGTCGTTAAACACTAACAGCTTAAACAGAAAAAAACAATACACCCTCCAATAAACTGATGTCTTGGACAGACAAGCACTACTGATTGAATAAAATCACAGTGTTGGCCTTTTAGGCCACCTATTAGTGCTTACATCTCCCTCTCCCCTGCCAAAATTAAGAAAAGCATGTACTAGATAATAAAACTGATGGTTTGTATAAACTCAAGTTAGGTACCAATTTTATGAGACTTGCTTGAATAGAAGATGCAAAAATGTTGGAAATTTGCATAAATCATAGAGTAAATTCCACAGGCTTTTTTTTTTTAAGATAGGGTCTCGCTTTGTAGTTCAGGCTGGCCCTGAGCTCACTATGTAGCCCAGGCAAGCCACCGCGAACTCAGCAATCCTCTTGTCTCTGCCTCCCGAGTGCTGGGATTACAGGCGTGAGCCACCACGCCCGGCACTGTGATGTGTGGCATTGATGGCTGGTGGGCGTGAGTCTCCATGCCCAGCATTGTATGTGGTTACCAGGGATCGAACTCAGGGTCTTGCGCTTGCGAGGCAGGTGCCGGAACCACTGAGCTAATCCTCTGGCCCTCTACAGGCTTTTTGTAATCAGATTCTCTTGAGTTAAATGCCTCACAGTATACTAGAATTCTTAGTTTTTTAACATTTCGAAAAGTGGAAGTATTTACCTTTAAGTTTCCAAATTACAGTCACAACTCCAGAGTACAATGAGAAGCTTAGAGCCATTGGTTAGGAAACGGTTCATTTATACTCTGTATTCTAAAACTTTGCCATAAAGAATGCATAAAGCTGAACAACCAAACTTGAGAAACCATGTCTTTAAAGCTGCAGAAAAGTGGTAGTCAACCCAAATTAACCTTCTTTAAAGACTAGCCCGTTAGTTCCCTTTTAAGCCAAAACAATAAAAACTAAAGCCTTCTGAAAAGCTCTCTTTCCATTTTGTTCTTTAAATCCTTCACTTCCTTCCCTCTGACCACTATCTCTTGTTTCCATCTGAAAAAGATCTCTCTACTTCCTATTTATCTATCCTTAATTTTTTAAAATTGAATTCTTTATTGGTACAATTTAATACATCTCACAATCACACATAACATTGGGGAAATTGCCCCAATTTCTGACACAAGTTAATTCTTATTTTTACCCATATCACTACCTACCCCCACCTCTCCACTCCCTATATACATGCTCTTTTATTTTCTTTCAGAATCATATTTAGTCCTTCCCCTTATTACATTCCCACACCAAATTTCCTTTGGAAATTTCCCATTCTACAAAAGCTGTCATACTTTCTAGAGCTCATTTGCATCTACAGGTGAATTTTTGCTCTTTATATTTTGAGTTTCTTCTGTAATAGAAACCAGATGATATTTAAGCTTGTATGGCTATAACATGTATGTTCTCAGAGTGCAGCCATACACCTATAAATACCTCAAATGTGTCCTTCTTTATGGCAGAGTAGTATTTCATTGTGTAGAAATACATTTTCTTTATCCATTCATCTCTTGATGGTTATACAGGCAGTCTCCAAATTTTAGCTAGTTTTAATTCTATTGGTATAAACATGGGTGTGGGTTTATCACTATCATATGATGACTTTAACTCTTTCAAGAAGATACCTAAAAGGAGCATAGCTAGGTCAAATGGAATTTTTACTTTTAACTTTTTGAGGAATTTCCAAACTGATCTCCTCAGTGACTGTACTAGTTTACATTCCTACCAACAATGTAGGGGGCCTCCCCACCCCCACCACAACTTCACCAGCATTTGTTAAATGAGAACAAGAGTTGGGAGGTAGCAGGGAGGGATGGAAGGGAAAGGGGACAAAGAAGAATTAAGATTGTTATGTATATGCACAAACTTTCCATGATAAATGGAATCACTATGTATTACAAACATGTACTAACATAAAATACATAATTACTAAAAATGAATAAATTAATTGACAACTAATGTAGAAAAAACCCAAAGCCATGATCTCTCAGAATGTGGTAACACTGTTAATAATTTCAAGTACAAAAACAAAATTAGGTTTCTAGACCCTTCAAGGGTATCTAATTTTACACACATAGGCTGGACCAGGAAGTCTTGGGTCCAACAATGAAAAGTCCAACAAATGCCAAAGAACACCACAGAATAAGAGACATGATAAACTGATGCATTACTAACTTACCATTCTCAGGACTCCCAACAGTAACACCCTATTTACACAACCACTTTAATATTGTTTTATTTTAAAAAGATTTTAAGGTCATAAAACCTTTTTACCATTCTATGAACTATGGGAGAGATCAATGAAAACTTGATTCATGTTGAAAAACATGAAATAAAAGGAAAATAAAACCATATATCCTTTTGGTTCTTAATTTCTGACCTCTGAAAAGGTACAGGAGTCCTCTAACCTGTAATCTTTTTTTATGCTTCCTTTTAATCCCAGATGTAATACCAGTGTGTCAGTTATTTAGCCTATAATCACAGTGTGGTCTACTTCTCCTCTGCTACCCCTAAGCCCTCCCCAAGCATTGTTCTTTCTCCTTCCTACCAAATGTTGGAAACATCACTATTCTAAATGATAAAAGTCATGGAGGAAATGCATATACATGAGTCTGGAATCCACACAACCTATAGAAGGTAGAAAGAAAAATAGGGATGGAGAAAAGAAAGGTAAAGGGGACATTCAATTTTTTTTTTTGTAACTCAGAAACATTTATATTCTTTTATTTCTTTTTTTTAACAACATATTACTGGTGTAATACATAATATGAAAAACAAGCATTAAAAACATGTTGAGCTGGGCATGATAACACATGTCTATAATCCCTGCTACACGAGAGAATGAAATAGGAGGATCACAAATTCAAGATCAATATTAGGTAAGTTAGAAAGACTGTCTCAAAATAACTTCAAAGGGTGGCACGTAGTTCTCTGGTGGAGTATTTGCTTAGCAGACACAATACTGGATTGAATACTGAGTATGGGATGGGGGGGATGGGATGGCACATATTTGTCTAGTTCAAAGATTTTGAAGGAGAAAACAAAAGCTCTCTGCAAAAACACAGTTCATAAAAGTAATCTGTGGTCTGGTGATGTAATTCAGTGATGCCTCTCCTGCCTGGCATGCACAAGGTCCTCAGTTGGATTTCCAGTAGGGGGGAATAACCTGTAAGTGACTCACTGTCAACTTGTTCCCACTGGCTTAGAACATCAGTGGTACATGCATGGCTGTCCCATTCTGCGGCTTGTACTGCTGGTGGTAGAAACTGATCACTTGTATTGGGGTTTTCTCTAATAAAATTAATAAAAAGCTGCCCAATGGGATGGTCAGATATGTACCACTGGTGGTTCAACCTGTCCAGCAGCAAGACATGAATTAAGGCCCCGTCATGCATATATAAAACTGCTCTCCATATAAACTCTGAATCTTCACTCCCAAAGGGAAAAAGAATGCCTGTTATTTATATATACTCAGGACCTTAGATGCTCCCACTTTAAACATTCCCAATCTGAGAGGAATTTAAAAGATGTGTCACTTATTTTTCTTTCCAGATGTGTCATTTATTTTTCTCTGATTTCTTATAAAACTGTAGTACTTACTAATAATTTTTCAATGAACTAGTCCTTTCAGGACATGGAACTTCTGGAAACATACAAAAAATTTCAATTTTAATAAATTAAATTTTAAAAGATTTCACAAAAAGATCTTTACTACTCTAAAATTACACAAATATTCACATAGGTTTTACTATGGTGGTTTGTCATTGTTAACAAACAGGCAATTTTTCCAACATGACTTACAATTAACTCATCCCTTCCCTATCATTTTAAATGCAATACCAATAATGAACTATCCTTTTCACAAAGTTAGGTGTACTCTGAAAGTTCTTACCATTGATAAGTCCTTAACCTAACACAATGCAGTGTAAGGTATCAAAACATCACACAGACCCACAGAAATGTACCACTTTTATGTACAAGCTAGAAAATTTATTTGAATGGAATAAATAAATCTCTACTGTCTTCAGATACTAAATTCCCATCCAGACATAGGCCACTTCTACCTACAGTCTATTCTGGGTGATGGGTGGAATCTGGTTTTAAGAACTAGTACGTTTAGAAACAAAAATTTCACTAGGACCTCAAAAACTTATTTCAGATGTTGTTCAGATGTTTCTCTAGATCTTTTGGTTAATTAGGGTATGCTATGAACGTGCTGACATTTTAACGCACTGCTGACATGTTACCATTTCCACTTCTGTTCCTCTTCTTTCTTCGGCTTCTTTTTCTTGTTATCTGGCTCAGGAACTTTTTTATCTTTATCTTTATTCTTGAGTTTTTTCAATTTACCATCCTACAAAGAAACACAGTGAGAAAGCACTTAAATAAGAACTGATCACACTTCCAGAGATAGTTTTAGGGAGCCATTAGGAAGAAAAACTGCAATCCTAAAATATTAGAACTGGGAAGAGACAAATTAAAATAGCGCCCAAAAAAATGAAAGAGGAATCAATTTATCACCAGAAAGAAAGATCTTTACTTTTGAAATTCCAGTGCTCTGAAAAAGGAGATCAAACAGGTATCAGAAAATGGAAAGATATCCTGTGTTCTTGGATAGACAAAGCAAATCCAGTGAAAAAGGCAATACTTCCAAAAGTATTAGAACTGGAGATCAGATATCTAAGCCTTGACTTGACAGATAAATAAAAATGTACTGAAAAAAAAAAGAGTATTTTCTAAAAGTCCTTGACAAATGATTATGTAGGAGACTGGTTAAAAACATTCAGGCCAATCCTGGTGGCGCATGCTTGCAATCTAGCACTAGGGAGGCTAGGGACTAGGGAAGATCATCATGCGTTCAAGGCCAACCTAGACTGCATATTGAGTTCAAAGATGGCCTAAACTACAAAGTGAGACTCTACCTCAAAATATAAAAAAAAAAGAAAATTCACAATTGACTCAGTAAAGAATACTTTTTTATCTTAGCTGCTTCTTTTACACAAAAACATGAATAACAGGCAGGTCTTTGGGAGGTCCCAAAATGAATACTGATTCCTATGGCACCATTTCTTTATGAATCCTTTTTGACCTGTGAACATGTATGAGTTCATCACACTGGTACATTAAAAACAGCTTCAAACCTAGATAAATAACTCATGGATGTAAGATAATTCTCAAGACACATGCCCAGACAAAAATAAGACATTCAACAAGTGTAGGTCCCACTCAATAGAACTTGAACTCTTTCTAAGGATATTTTGCTTTGTTCTGCCAACTCAAGTCTTCCTTAACAATGTTTACAAAGAAACAGAAGGGGCTTTGAAAACAAAATGGTAGATTTAGAAAGAAGTGTCGGGCCGGAGGGTTAGCTCAGTGGTTCCGGCGCCTGCCTCGCAAGCGCTAGGTCCTGAGTTCGATCCCCGGTAACCACATACAATGCTGGGCGTGGAGACACGCCCACCAGCAATCAACACCGCATACCACAATGCCGGACGTGGTGGCTCACGCCTGTAATCCCAGCACTCAGGAGGCAGAGACAGGAGGATTGCTGAGTTCGCGGCGGCTTGCCTGGGCTCCATAGTGAGCTCAGGGCCAGCCTGAACTACAAAGCGAGACCCTGTCTCCAAAAAAAAAAAAAGCAAAAAAAAAAGAAGTGTCTACACAGAAAGGACAGAGAGAAGGAGGGACACAGAGACAGAGAGCACGAGTGGGTGCAGATATGGGCATGAGCGTGAGAGAGGGCAGGCTGGTATGACTTAAACAAGGTGAGCTCCAAAAGGAACGAGTCAAAGTGAAGCGCAAGGTGTAGAGGCCAGCATAAAAGGAGCCGGGGTTCGGAGCTTACATTTCATTTTCTGTCCAAGGGAACACTCATTAAAGGACTTCCAGGTAGCATAATTTCACTAAAAACATCAGTTGACAGCATAGTTATAGATGGGTATCAAGGAAGGAAAAGAATACAATCACTGCTGGTTAACATAACAAATTTTGGGTACTCAAGAGAGATTTTAACACGAACAATGCCACTATAACCACTTTTGTGTTAAATTTTTTTTCCAGTGTTACTAGTATAACCAATAAATTCCTAAAGCTCATCTTCCTTGATGGTCAAGCACACTGTTGGACACCTGTAATTACAGGTACTCAGGAGATTCCAAGTTTGAGGCTTACATGGGCAATTCAGTGAGATCCAATCTCAAAATAAAAATTAGAAAGAATACAGATGTAGCCCAGTAGAAAAGCACTTGCCTAGCATATGCAGGACCCAGGATACAATCCATAGTACTAAAGGAGTTCCAGGAGTTTGGAGGTCCTAATTCTGCAGATGAGAACTCCTGAGTCATAAATGAATTAAGTTCATATTTTACCACCCACTAAAAAGCTGCTTTATGGGAAACTCATACATCCAAACTCTAGCTCCAAAATAGCCAAGTATCTTTACTAACCTCCTCTTCCTCTAGTTTTCGTTTCTTCTCCTTCTTGGAATCTTCTGTTTTAATTTTCTTAGGTTTGTAATCAGCACTGGAAAGGAGAACAAAAATATGAACTTAATTAATTTATGACTCAGGAGTTCTTATCTGCAGAATTAGGACCTCCAAACTCCTAGAAGCCTCTATGACAGATGGGGGGGGGTGGAGAGAGAGAGAGAGAAAGAGAGTTCTGTAGATCTACAAGATGAAAGTATAGAAATCAAATGCATATGGTAGCACAATGGCTACCACACAGTATAACTTTTTGGAAAGAGGAGCAGAAAATTCTGCATTGAATGAACACAAAGCTGAGTTTACCAAGTACTTTTCCCTACCCACGTTCTATGAAAAATCCTCTGGGGCTAGAGATTTAGCTCAGTGGTGAATGCCTGGTAAACCTAAGGTCATGAGTTTGAACCCTGGTACCACACACCACAATGCTAGTAATCCCAGCTCACAGGAGGCAGAGGCAGAAGAATGGCCATGAATTCAGGGCTTGCCTGGGCTATGTAGTGAGCTCAGTGCCAGCCTGAACTACAGAGCAAGAGTCTGTCTCAAAAAGAAAAAAAAGTCTTCCGCAGATTCCTACAGCATTATATAAATTACACTGGACTGAAATTAATGAAAAGAATTTAATTTTACTGATTACAAGGAAAAGAAGTATATGTAAACCTTAACTATTGTGAGAGCAATTATTAACTCTATAGACTAAAACTTCACCCAGAATACATTGAAAGACAGAGATCTTTAGAAGAAATTTATCTGTGGTAAAAATGACGGCTAAGTAACTTAAATACTATTCATAAATTTTTTATTATTTGAATTTCTACAATAGGCTTTGCCTTTTTAAAAGAAAAACTCCATATAAACCTTAGGTATACTAATTATTTGCTTAGCAAGCTCAACTTTGGATAATTCAGAGGATTGGTCAGCCAGTCCATTGATCATAAATTCCAAATAAATTAAAACTACAGTTTTTCTGTAATTACAGAGATACGTATCACATTCATTCTCAAAGACTCCTTTTGGCTTTTAGAAGTCAAAGAACAAAGAAATACTCACTCATCCTCATCTCGAGGTCTCTTCAATGGTTTTAGATCCTCCTTAGGTGGAGGAGCAAAATAGCCATCATCTTCAGGTTCATCTTTAATTCGTGGTGGGCTGATAAGCAAAAAAAGTGCTAGTTACTGGATGCTCGAATATTATGCTAACTAATACAAAATGAATACATCACTGAAAGAAACTAAAATAAGGATAGCAATGTACATATTATGAACTAGAAGGACCTTCCACGAGCACTTTTTCTTACTTAATGCAGTACTGTCCATGCTTTACAGATGCGCAGGCAGTATCAGGATTTGGGAGGAGGACTTTCATTCTGAATCAGTATTCTTTCTCACTACATCTCAACTGCCTTTTCCAAACCATCATAGGAATAAACCTAGTTTTTTTTTTTTTTTTTTTTTTTTTGAGACAGGGTCTCGCTTTGTAGTTCAGTCTGGCCCTGAGCTCACTATGTAGCCCAGGCAAGCCTCCAACTCAACAGTCCTCCTCTGCCTCTGCTTCCTGAGTGCTGGGATTATAGGCATGAGCCACCACGCCCGGCACTGTGGTTATGTGGTACTGATTGCAAACCCAGTATTGTTTTATGTGGTTACTAGGGATTGAACCAGGAACTTTGCACTTGCCAGGCAGGTGCTGGAACCACTGACCTACATCTCCAGGCCCCTAATTGTTTTTTTGACATACATGAGGAATGTGACACTACAAAGGATCTGAACGAATTGGTCTGGCATTCCAAAGCTAAAATACTGGGGATTTTTTTTTGCTTGTTTTTGAGACAGGGTCTCAGCTTTGTAGTTCAGGCTGACCCTGAGCTCACTATGTAGCCCAAGCAAGCCTCGAACTCAGCAATCCTCCTGCCTCTGCCTCTGGTCTTAAAGTGAGATTGCAGGTGTGAGCCACCACAACTGGACAATGTGGTATGTGGTACTGATTGCTGGTGGGCATGAGTCACCACACCCAGCATTGTTGTATGTGGTTACCAGAATCGAACTCAGGACCTTGTGCTTGCTAGGCAGGCACCTGAACCATTGAGCTAAACCTCTGGCCCTAACATACTGTTTTTAAAAGAGAAAAAATAAAAATTGACTTCCCAAGCTCATCACCTCAAAGTTCCAAAAATTTCAGAATGCAGATAATCCTGATACGTGGAAAAATAACCAAGTTGACAAAATTACAACAAAAGCAATAGAAGTTGTATACTTAATAAGAAGGCCTAGGCCAAACTGAAGTCTAAAACAGATCTAGTCATTCACCTTCCTGATTAGGTTTTATTTTACACACAGAATAGTGCCTGGTTACTACTGTCATTAAAATTTTGCCTTCTGAATATAAAAAGATGGTCCTGTTCAGCAAGTATTTGGAACTGAATAGGAGAAGGAACAGAAAAACAAAACAACAAATACTCAAGACCAGTTTTCAGTGTCAGAATGTTTTTGGCCTAGCACATCTCTTCAGAACCTTATTTCCCAAATTCAGTACCAGTAATGGGCACCCTACATCAAATGCCATCTATGAAGGGGCAGGTTAAAGGGACAATCATTGAGACTCTGTTGCAAAATATGTATACTGAGTGTCAAGAGTAGACAACATATCTACCTCTTCCTTAAAAGCATAGTGATCTATCTGCTTGTGACAGAATTGAAGTCACAACAAAAAACTAGCTCTGCTCATTTTAGTATACTACTTCTTAAAATGTCCACTTCTATAGCTGAGGTCCCAGAATACAATCACCAATAAAGCTCTCAAAGTCCAGAAAGAAAGCAACCTTGCTATTTACCCAACTAGTTAAGCAAATATAAGATACTAGGACTGTGACAGGTGAAATTAAAGTCATGTGGGAAGCGTTACAAGACCTGAAGGAAGAAATACTACAACAATTTAATGGAAAACTACATTCCAGCAAAGCATCTGAATTCACTAGAAAGACACACGCACACAAGTTAATAATAAATCTAATACAGTTAATAGAGAAACCAAAGCCTCGAAGAAGGGTATGTTTTTAAACTCTTTTTTTTTTTTTTTGGAGACAGGGTCTCGCTTTCTGGTTCAGGCTGGCCCTGAGCTCACTATGTAGCCCAGGCAAGCTTCAAACTCAGCAATCCTCC
>PVIC010006989.1:21840-52487 GCA_004025085.1 Thryonomys swinderianus
CTGGCTCTGAGCTCACTATGTAGTCCAGGCAAGCCTCGAACTCAGCAATCCTCCTGTCTCTGCCTCCCGAGTGCTGGGATTACAGGCATGAGCCACCACACCTGGCTCTCCGGCTCTGTTTTTAAACTCTTATACCAGAAAATTTGAAAATGGTACCCTGACTACACACTAACTATAAAGAATCTATGCATATCTTAGTTTAGTGAAAGTCCTAGGCAGTCTCTTAGGAGATTATTACCACGGAGTCTCAGTCACTTTAAGAAATCAAATTCCCAGGGCAGTTGGAACCATAAATGCTTCCTTGTTTTTGTTATTTGGCATTCCTAGAACAGTTACAAAACATGCCAGAAGAGGGCACCTGCTTCATCTTGGCCAAACAACCTGTAGTATACCAGATAATTTTTAAAACTTTATCAAATTGGACAGAAAGTTCAAGAAGCAAGTTCTTTTTTTTGAGGCAGGGTCTCTCTCTCTTTGTAGTTCAAGCTGGCCCTGAGCTCACTATGTAGTCCAGGCAAGCCTGCCTCTGCCTCCCAAGTACTGGGAAATCAGGTATGATCCACCATGCCTGGCACTGTTGTATGTGGTTACCAGGGATTGAACCAGGGACTTTGTGCTTGCTAGGCAGGTGCTGGAACCACTGAGCTAAATCTCTGGCTCAAGAATCAAGTTCTTAAGGAAGCAAAATTCAAAATTCTTTATCCTAATGTGAATATTTATTTCCAACATGTACTTCAGTAGATGCAGTGAGAAAATAGCATCGTAAACTTCCAGTCTTTGATACCAGAGGGGACTTGGGGAGGCTCATATTTTACAAGTTAAGGCTGGTGATGACAGAAGGAGAGCAAAACTAGTACAGAAAAAGTCATCTCTAGGTTGTGAACATTTTCATCTCCTTGTAGAACACAACATATTTCTACCTAACTTTATACCCATCCATAATGTAGGTTATGTAAGGCTCTGTGTATGTGACCCTCGCAATGTTACTTAAGAAGGAACTCAGAGCAGGTGATTTTTCTGAAAACGATTTCATTGCTCTGTAGAATGATAAAAATATTCTTGAATCAAATAGGGAAGAAGTTGCCCTGTCAATACATTATACTAAAAACCAATTAACTGTACACTTTAAGGTAGTAATTTTGAGTTGTGTATACTGTATTTTAATTTTTTAAAATCTCATCTGTCAATCTCCTCTACTCAAAATAACCTTCTGGAAAATATGCTGATCAGTCCTGCTAACCAGCATTCTAAAAATATTCAAGTTGGCTTTAATCAAGTCCTCTTACTGCCAACTTCCTGGGAACCATCAAAGATTGGTATGTTTTAGGTAAGCCTGGATAATACTACCATACAGAGAAAGAGAAATAAATAATCAGAGGAATTTTACCTAGAGAAGCCATTTTCCTTCTCCTTCTTTATTTTTGCATCCCCAGAGGCTCTAAGCTGAAAGGTAAAATACAACTGATTAGCACCTTGAAAGGATTAAATCCAAAGAAATGCCTCTCATATGAGAATAGTTAGTACCAACTCTTGGGAGTATCTTGGTCCTCGGCTGGCTCCTATTGTTAGCAAAACTGAACTGGTGAAGTAAGGCTTTTGACATTTTCCCAAGATTCATTTTTGACGATTCTTCCGAGTTAAATTACCTAATTAAGAAAGTTTTTCCCTTAAAAACTATAACTTGTTATCTCAATTAATGGCAGGACTCTTTTCCCAAATGAATTTATTCCACACTCGAGGACTTGACACCAGCAGTACAATGAGCAAACAAAAACTAAAAACAGAAGCTTGTTTGTTGCCTTCTCTGATTTAAGCAAAGGATACTCACTTTCTACACTGCCATAAACTCTAGTTCTGTCAAAAAATCTTCATGTATACACAGAAAGGAATACACACACACAGACACACACACACACACACGCACAAACCTCTGGAAAAGCACAAAACTTAATTACTATTGATGGCTCCCTCAGAGAAGGATGAGGAACAGAAACGCATTTCCTGCATTCCCTACTTCAGTGTCTGAATTTATCAGGTATCAACATCACTTCTTCATTAACTCAGATTTTCACTCAAGAAGATCCTTTAATTTTTCCATCAAGAGAAGAGTAACAAGCTTTAAGTCTTATCCAGAACAGAATTTATTTTCCTTAGTAATGAAAACTTACATTTCTAAAACTTCTATACTCTCCATTTACCCACTGGCAATATAAAATAATATTATAGATAGATTTGTACTCTGAGAAACATAATAGTAATTTTGAGGGTTTTTTTTTTTTTTTTTAAAGACAGGGTCTCGCTTTGTAGTTCAGGCTGGCCCTGGCTCACTATGTAGTCCAGGCTAGTACTGGAACTCAGATCCTCCTGCCTCCGCTTCCTGTGTGCTGGGATTATAGGTGTGAGCCACCACAACCAGAACTGTGGTATGTGGTACTGATTGTTGGTAGGTGTGAGTCTCCATGGCAGGTGTTGCTGTATCTGATTACTGGGGATTGAACCAGGGACCTTGAGCACTTGCTAGGCTGGCACTGGAACCACTGAGCTAAATCTCTGTCCCTGTTTTTGTTTTTTGACATAGGGTCTAGGTTGCCTAGGCTGGCCTGAAACTTGTGATCTTTCTGCCTCAGCCTTCCAAATAGTGGAGATGATAGGTATGCACTACTACATCTGGCCTGGATTTTGTAATTTAAGACATGTTGGCTCAAGTCCCGCTACATCTGCAAACTAAGGAATCTTATTATGTAATAAATGTACTTCCACTACCTGCTTTTTTTAAAAGTAGAAATAAAATACATCTCACAGTCTCTCCCCTCAATCCCAGAAAGTTCTATACCTTTTCCTCCTTTCGTTTTTCTTTGTCTCTGTCTTTGTGTTTGTCTTTATGCTTTTCTGAGCTTCCATCTTTGTGTTTGGTTTTCTCCTTGTCTTTGTGTTTCTTTTCAGAATCTTTATGCTCACTGCAAAAAATAAGAAAAGAAGAGCCCAGAGTGAGGACCACAAGGGTTCATTTCACAAGATCAACTCACAAGATATCCTAAGACAACATAAAGCATGGAAACTTAGAATGCTTTAAAACAAAGTCTTGACAAAAGGTTAGAGTACAAGCTACTAGCTCTATCAGATTTCATCTTATTCTTTATTTTGTATAGGAAACAGAGAAACATGGTGATTTTAAGCATAACGAAACGTCTTTTAAAAGTGACTAAGGCCAGCAGGATGTGTCTTTAATCTCAACTACTCAGGAGGCTGAGGCAAAGAGACCACAAATTCAAGACCAGCCTGGGCAACTCAGGGCAAGATCCTGTCTTAAAATGAAATAAAAAGAGCTGGAGATATACCTTACTGGTGGAGCACCATTAAAATGCATAAGTTCTGGGTTCAAATCCCAGTATCCCTCCATCATGCAAAACAACTAAGAATATTCAGCAAAGTCAGTGTTATTTCTACAACATTCTACCAGCAAAGAATTCCCCTGCAAAACAAAACAGAAACAGCTATGAAAGCTTGAACATTCATATTTGATATGAGTGGGTTAAAACCAATTCACCAAAAATATATTTGACGGCTCTGTGCTAGACTTAAAACCAATTACAAAGGTAAGTCAGGGGTTTGTGGGTAAGCAGCTCAAAACAATGAACATTTCCTTCAGCTTTTTTTTTTTCTTTTGAGACAGGCTCTCGCTTTGTAGTTCAGGCTGGCTCTGAGCTCACTATGTAGCCCAGGCAAGCCTCAAACTCAGCAATCCTCTTGTCTCTGCCTCCCGAGTGCTGGGATTACAGGCTTGAGCCACCAAGCCCAGCACTGTGGTATGTGGTATTGATGGCTGGTGGGCGTGAGTCTCCACGCCCAGCACTGTATGTGGTTACCGGGGATTGAACTCAGGACCTTGTGCTTGTGAGGCAGGCGCCGGAACCACTGAACTAACCCTCCAGCCCCCATTTCCTTCTAGCTTTAATTAGAAAAAGCTAGTTACTTCTAGAAGGGGTTTATACATGGTCCTCTCCTAAGAAAAGATACATCTGAAAATTAAGACAAGTTCTGTGCTAAATGTTAAAAAGTCTTGCTTTTAAAAGGGTATGTGATCATACCAGTGGCACTATAAAAAGGCAATGCTCCTTTAAAAAGCAAAACACGACATTATAAGGCAAGAGCATTAAAATGATCATAGCATTTATGTAGGATCTAGCTTGTGGGAGTTTCTCTTAGGGAAATAAGTGTTACATATAGAGATTTTGCTTTGGTGCTTCCCCCAATAGCAAGACAAGGCTGGGGATTTAGCTCAGTGGTTCTGGTGCCTGCCTTGAAAGGTCCCAAATTTGTTCCCTGCTACTACATACCACAGTGCTGGGCGTTGGAGGCTCACGCCTGTAATCCCAACACTTGGGAGGCAGAGGCAGGAGGATCGCTGTGAGTTTAAAACTAGCTTGGGCTACACAGTGAGCTTGGGCTAAACTACAAAGTGAGACCCTGTCTCAAAAAAAAAAAGGCAAGACAGAAAGAAAAACCAAAATAAGAGGAAAAAAAACTCCAAGAAACTTGATATAACCAAAAGGATTAACAAGAGAAAAAAAATGATATATTGAATTCTACAATCTGTGAGTTTAACCCCAACTATATAAAAACATGGGCATGGACAAAGCTACAAGAAGCAGAAATCACAACCTTTTAAGACACTTGTGTTTTAAGTGTTTATAACAGCAACTTCCACTGACAGGTCAGGCCTATACACAGGAGAGGCTCTTTTTCTTTTTTTTTGAGACAGGGTCTCGCTTTGTAGTTCAGGGTGGCCCTGAGCTCACTATGGAGCCCAGGCAAGCCTTGAACTCAGCAATTCTCCTGTCTCTGCCTCCCGAGAACTGGGATTACAGGCATGAGCCACCACGCCCTGCACTGTGGTATGTGGTATTGATTGCTGGTGGGCATGAGTCACCACGCCCAGCACTGTGTGTGGTTATCGGGGATTGAACTCAGGACCTTGCACTTGTGAGGCAGGAGGCAGGCGCTGGAACCACTGAGCTAAATCTCTGGCCCAGGCTCTTTTTCTTTTATAAAAAAAAAAAAAAAATATATATATATATATATATATATAAATTTTCATAACTAAGTAGAAAAATAGTTATTTTACTGCACATCATTATCTTCTAAGTAGTTAGTCCAAGACATAAACCAAAAGAATTTTTTTTCTTTTTTTGAGACAGGGTCTCGCTTTGTAGTTCAGGCTGGTCCTGAGCTCACTATGGAGCCCAGGCAAGCCTCAAACTCAGCAATCCTCCTATCTTTGCCTCCTGAGTGCTGGGATGACAGGCATGAGCCAGCACGCCCGGCACTGTGGTATGTGGTATTGATTGCTGGTGGGCCTGAGTCACCACACCCAGCATTTTATGTGGTTACTGGGATTGAACTCAGGGCCTTGCACTTATGAGGCAGGCGCTGGAACCACTGAGTCAAATCTCCAGCCCAAAAGAATTCTTACAAAGGAGAAACACAAACTTTTTTTTTTAAATGAACTAAGATTGTAAATGCAACAATCAGCATATATATATATATATTGAAGTATTGGTACAACAACAGAATATGGGCCGGAGGGTTAGCTCAGTGGTTCCGGCGCCTGCCTCGCAAGCGCAAGGTCCTGAGTTCGATCTCCGGTAACCACATAGAATGCTGGGCGTGAAGACACGCCTACCAACAATCAATGCTGCATACCACAATGCTGGACCACAATGCTGGACGTGGTGGCTCACACCTGTAATCCCAGCACTCGGGAGGCAGAGACAGGAGGATTGCTGAGTTCGCGGCGGCTTGCCTGGGCACCATAGTGAGCTTAGGGCCAGCCTGAACTACAAAGCGAGACCCTGTCTCAAAAAGCAAAAAAAAAAAAAAACAGAATATGTATTTTGGTAAGTAAAGTTCTCCCTACTTATTATCTCTCTTCTATTTTGCTATTGGTGTGTTTATGTGTGTAGTCTTTCTCACATAAGAGAAACCATGCAATATTTGAGCTTGTGTGTCTTCCTTACTTCATTTAAACATTATGTTCTCAAGTTGCATCCATTTACTGAAGACAGCCTCAAGTTTACCTTTATGGAAGCGTAGTACTCCATTGTGTATAAATACATTTCTTCATCCACTCATCTGTTAGTGGATACATTGGATACTGCCTACTTCTAGCTGGATCTAGATCTAGCTATTATCAATTGTGTTGCTATGAACATGGGTATCCAGGTATTCCTGTAAGGATTTTAAATCTTTTGGAAGGTAGGTAAGAAGAAGACAGCTGGGTCAAATGAAATTTCTTTCAGTTTTTGGAGGAACCTCCACACTGATTTCCAACAGTGACTGCATTCAGTCACTGAATTCCTTTTTCCCTTGCTAGCATTTACTATTAATACATTTTTGGGTGAAATACAAATTCCTTCTGGGACAAGATGGTATCTCAGTAGAGATATAATTTGCATTTCTCTAATGGCCAGTGATACTGAGCATTCTTTTACGTATTTTTTGGCTGCCCATACTTCTGAGAAGTGTCTATTCATTTTAGTTTCTCATTTTTCAGTAGCTCATTTATTTTGGGGGAATCTATTTTTTCAGTCTTTCTACATTCTTGATGTTAGTCCTCTCTCTGTGGAACAGCTGGCAAATTCTTTTCCTGTTCTATAGACTGTCTCTTCATTGTATTGTTTTCTTTGCCACACAGAAGCTTTTTAAAATTGTTCCCATTTGCTGGGCTGCAGGGTTAGCTCAGTGGTTCCGGTGTCTGCCTCGCAAATGCAAGGTCCTGAGTTTGATCCCCAGAAACCACATACAATGCTGGGCGTGGAGACTCACGCCCACCAACAATCAATACCACATACCACAGTGCCAGGCTTGGTGGCTCACGCCTGTAATCCCAGCACTTGGGAGGCAGATACAGGAGGATTGCTGAGTTCAAAGCTTGCCTGGGCTACATAGTGAGCTGAGGGCCAGCCTGAACTACAAAGCGAGACCCTGTCTCCAAAAAAAAAAAAGAAAAAAATTGTTCCCATTTGTTGTTTCTCAGTATCATTTTCTTATGCCAGTGAGATTCTATTCAGAGAGTTGTACCTATTTTACCTTCCAACAGATTAAATGCTTCTGTTTTAACACTGTGATGGCTTCCATCCAGAAGTCCCCCAAAGCCTCAGGTTATAGGTAGAGCTTTTTGCAGGTGGCTGGATCTAAAATGTGTGAAAGTGGATTAAGGGTGTATGGTACTGGATTAGCCCACTAAGTGATTTATCATAGTGCTGAGTGTGGATGCCATAACCAAAAGGCTTGCAGTCTGGACAGGATAAAAGGGGAAGGGAAGCTTCCTGTCTGTCATACAATGGACTGTTTCTCTTCTGCAGTGCCGCTCTGCCATGCCACTTTGTCTTGGAGCCAGCTGACTGTGAAATGAAACCTCTATAAACTTTGAGCCAAAATGAATCTTTCGTCCTTTCATATGTGGGGTGTTGGATATTTTGTCTCAGCAATGAGAAAAATAACTAAGACATACATTCACATCACTGATCCATTCTGACTTTAGTATAGTATATACTAAGTTAGATAGGTCTAGACTCAATCTTCTGCAGTGTACATATCCAATTTTCCCAGCACAATTTATTAAACTATCTTTCCACTAGTGTCCATTTTTGGCTCCTTTGTCAAAGATCAAATAGCTCTATGGCTTGGGGTTCTTTCTGCTTCTTCTGGTCTGTTAGGTAGGATTAGCTCTTGCCTTTCCCATCATGTACTTGCATTTCCCATGTCATTTTAGTATCTTTAACAGGAAAAAACAGACTTTACTGGCAATGAACTCATTAGGTTATGTTCATCCCATTAAGTCTGCTCTAAAGAGACTCGCTCTAAAGGGATATGTGTTCATAAACGAAACCAAAACAGCAGAAGCAGCTGGTGGGATGAGGTCCAGGCACAACCTCAACCAAGAGCATCTGCTGTCACACATCTCCATGTGCAGAAGCACCCTCAATCTGACACAGACTTCTGGGTTACAAATTAAAAAAAACTAAGAAATCTAGGCAGGAGGGCAGGGGACTAAAGGAAATAGCACTATAAGTTTAGGAGAGTCAGGTTCTAGCACAGATGGGGAAAAAAATCCCACAGTGCCCACTTTCGTTGTTTATATACTTCTGCCTCTATATTGCTGTCATTAGGCTTTTATATGTGCCACACATTTAAATAACAAATTTCTGCATAAGCAAACTTTTAACTCAAGAGAACAGAAATGCTGGAGGCAAATGGTGACCAAGTTTCCCCACTATGCTGATTTTTCTTGACATCTGTATGACATCGTTCTACTCAATATGTTCTTATGACATGTGTCTAGCAAAACAGTGTTATATTTAAAAAGAATTATCCTTGGTTAAAAAGGGCTTTCAACTGGGTAAACATTCTTAGTTACTGTTTCTTACTAATTTCTCCAACTTTATAATGAATATCAAGAACAGAACTGAGAAAAGAACTGACTCCTCAGGAGTTAACACAGGTATAAGCACAAAGTCCTGATATTACCAACAGAATGTTTGAGCTTACTATTCTATTACAAAAGTGCAGGGCTGGGGATTTAGCTCAAGTGGTACCACACCACACCACCACCCTTGGGCACACAAGGGCCCAAGTTTGATCTGCAAAAAACAAACAAACAAACACAGTAACTCTAAGAGCTAATAGTTATCCTAAAAGTTTGGAACAACTGTGTTCATATTGATGAATAAATATAGCCCCTTCCAAGCAAGGGAGGAATGACCAAAAAACGCACCCTACACTAGAAGTAAGCACTGTCCTTGGTATATGCACAACCATTATTTCATTCAATTCTTATGACACTCCTTGTGAGGGAGGTTTTATTATCCCCTGAAGTTAATTTACAAATGAGGAGACAGTGGTTAAGGGACTCAAAGTCACGAAGTTAAGAGGGAACAGAAGTTGGGTTTAAAATTGAGTTATTCTATTTCCAAGTTCACATCAGATACACAGATAGTCTTCCTCCCTTCCTAATAAGGTCTCACTTTGTACTTCAAGCTGGCCTTGAACTTACTATGTAGCCCAAGTTGGGCTCAAACTCATAGAAATCCTGCTTCTGCCTCCTGAGTGCTGGGATTACAAGTGTGAGCCACTATACTGCCCAGCACATAAATACCACTTCAATTCTACTAAATTGGTATATATCACTCAGGGTATTAGAAATGCATAGCATTTATTAGGGTCATTATTTTACCATCAAACAGAAACTTTCTGACAGAGATCTTAGATACCACAAAGAATTCAGCCTTTATAATTGCTTCCCAAGAAACTATAAATAGTTGATTCAGGGATCCAAGTTCAGGAATGCTCCGGGATCCAATTTCCTTTTCATCCTACCTTTCCCCAAGCTCTTGTTCTTTTTTCTCATAGAGAGCACTTCTTAGAAAGTTAGTTGATTTCATGGCTTTCTGGCAGCTCTGCAATAACAGCAAGGCGTATACATCTCTCTGGTTTTCACTGCCTAACAAATTAACTAACAAATGACAAGGCAACAAGACCATTTACCACACCTCTCCAGGAGAAACTAAGAGTTCACTGATACTTCCACTTGTTAGCCAGAGGGAAATCGATATAGAAAATGCAAGGTTCTTACTAGAGTACCTCTTTACAGGTCATAGTTAATCACAAAGATCAGAAAGGGATGACACTAACAACCCGATTTTCCAAAGGAACTGATTTGCCTCTACTCCTATTTACTTATTTACACTGACTTTATTTTGTTGCTTTTTCAACTTTAGGTTTTTTGATTAGTATGGTACATGTCTGCAGTACATAATGATTATATGCCTCATGGGGAGGAATGTACTTGTACATTCTTTGTAATTCTTTTTACACCTCCTTCCCCACCTCTCCCCTCCATCTCTTGGTGTCTCTCCCTTCCCTTTCATAAAAGATCTCCCTATTTCCTATTATCTGTCCTTTATTTTGCTTTGTGTGTATTTTGGGTTTCTCACATAAGAGAAACCATGCAATATTTAAACTTGTGTGTCAGATTTATTTCACTATGGTTTCAGGGTGCATCCATTTTCCTGCAAAAATGACAAGTTTACCCTTTTTTAGTACTCTAATGTGTAAAAACACATTTTTAAATCTGTTCATCTGCTAATGGGCGTATGGGCCAATTCCAAGACTCAGCCATTCTGAATTGTGGTGCTGTAACCAAGTGTAAACATGTAACACTGTAATATAATGTATTTAACTCTTTTGGGAAGATACTCAGAAGAGAAATAGCTGAGCTAATGGAATTTCCACTTTTAGTTTTTTGAGAAATATGCAAACTGATTTCCATAATGGTTGTACTTTTTAGGGTCTCTTTTTTGCTCACAACCTCACCAGCATTTGTTGTTATTTGATTTCTCAATGACAGCTGTTTAGATATAAGAAAGCAAGTTTGGACTTTATGCTTGCTGAGCTCAGATAAGACAGCTTGTGAACCGGTTTTTCCCCTGGGGACTGTTAAAAACTTGGGTCTTTGGAGCCCTACTAGACCTCTGAACACACTGTTAATCATCTGTTAGGCCCTGTGCTTGTCCCTGCTTCCAGGAACAGGGAACAAAGTACTCTGTAACCCCTTCTCTCACCTGAACCCCTTTACCGCCAGAAGTGCTGGCAAACAGCAAGTCTCTCTGCCAGTCTCTCCTAGGGATCTACCTGAAAAGGTAGCAGAAGTACTAACTAGGGGACAAAGTGAGGCTGTGCCATGAAAACCAGAAGCAGGACTTGGCTAGTGGGTGAGAATGAAGTTAACGTGGCTGACTCCTGGAAGTCACCATGGGCTGACTCATTTGAAATTTCCTAACTTAACGTCTTGGTTCCAAAAGGCTTAGTCTTAAGCCATTAATTTTGATGGAGGCCTAGAGCTACCTCTTCCTAATCTTGTCTCTATGCTGACTGGACTGCTTTTCCATATACCACAGACACAACTTAGCAAAGTCACAAAACTCGTTTTAAATAGAACAGAAGGCTGCAATACTGGCCAGTCTGGAGCCTGGAGAACAGAGAACTACTGCAGAATTTTGAAGACTTGGTGGGGCTAAGTAAAAAAAGTAGAAGGAAGACAATACCAAACATAGGACAGAACTCAAAGACTGGACTAAAAGCACATTTTAAGAGTAAGCTTAGTGTCAGATATGCTGAAGACCAAAATACAGACAAAACCATTCTTAGAACCTCTTTTAATGGTCATACTCCTTATATCACAACAAAACCACCTTTCCAGTGTTCATGCCTGTCTTATACTTCATTTAGCTACATTTAACTAGCAGTAAGTAATAATGCAGAGGAAAAAGTAACATATACAATCTTTACGGTGGCAATGGTGAGCCCTTTGGTCTGTCAGTGACTCATCTTGGAGTGAAGCAAACAACAGAAAAGGCTGACTAGGGTTTCTCTAAAGCACTTAAGACAGGAAAAAGAGTAAAGCAAGTGGAGAGTAGTAGAAGGAAACAAAAGAGAAAAGTATTTCTCTTAAATTCTGAGAAATATTTTGGGAAACTAGAATGCTATCAATGAGAAATTATTTAAATCTGTCCTCTATGACCAATCAAAAGTATTTAGCAAGCAGGATGCGTTTATCACATACAAATCTAATCCTATTTGGGAGGCTGAAGCAAGAGAATTACAAATTCAAGAGGAGATAAAGCCATTTAATGAGATTCTCTTTCAAAAAGAGAGAAGAGGCTGTTAGCTCCCTGGCTTCACAATCCCAGGGCAGACAGAAAAAAATATTTAATAGACACCTGAAACAGGACTAAATACTTCTCTGAACTATCTAGCCATCAAAACAAAACTGCTATTGGGCTAGAGATTTAGCTCAGCAGTTCCAGCGCCTGCCTCGCAAGAGCAAGGTCCTGAGTTCAATCTCGGTGACCACATACAACAACGCTGGGTGTGGTGACTCATGCCCAATAGCAGTCAGTACCACATACCACAATGCCAGGAGTGGTGGCTCACGCCTGTAATCCCAGCACTCGGGAGACAGAGGCAGGAAGATTGCTGAGTTCCAGGCTTGCCTGGGCTACATAGTGAGCCCAGGATTAGCCTGAACTACGAAGTGAGACCCTGTCTCAAAAAAACAAAACAAAAAAAAAAAACCCTGCTATCTCCATTTCACAGATGTAGAAACGGAGGCACAGAAAGGTTAAGTAAGTTTCCCAAGGAAACACATCCAGTGAAAGAGAAGGATTTAAACTCTGGCAATATGGCTCCACAGTCATGCACACAAATACTTGGTTACTTTCCAAAGCAAAAAAGAAGCAGCTGAAGGGTGAACAGAGTGTCCTTACATTCTGAGAACAAAATTTGCCAACTAAACTAATGGCCCAAGTACCCGAGCACTCAAGGCAATGGACCCCCCTACAGGTCACAGCCAAGGGTTAGAGTATCTCTGTGAAAGGGCAAAGGGGTTTCAAAGTTGTAAAATATGGGGAATTAATTACTCTTTCAAGGAAAGCAGAAAATAAACATTTAAATTTGTTGTTAAATAAAAAACTCCAGGTAGCCCCAGTGTTTTCTCTGGGAAAAGAGCATGGTAATTTCCAGAAAGCTCTGAGAAATTAAGGTTTCTTAATGTCTATTATTACTAGAATAGGTTACTAAACAAAATCACAAGGGCTCTGCTGTTTTATGCTATAGTAGTCCCTTTTGGGCACATTCTAATACCTCAGTGGATGCCTGAAACCACAGATAATACTCAAGTTTATATATGCTATTTTTCTCCTATGCGTACCTATGATAAAGTTTAACTCATAAATCAGGAGCAGTAAGAGATGAACAATAATATACCATACATGTCAGCATCTTATTCCCCCTTTCCTTGTGGAGGACTTCCCCATTTTTATTTCTCTTTGTCAAATCTTAATTACTAGTATCATTACTTTTAAGAGTGAGAGCCATTATTAAGTAAAATAAGAGTTGAAGATAAGCACTGAGATGTGGTGGCAGATGACCTGAGGGTATCTACGATGGCTACTCTGAACAAATTACTACAAGGTGGATATAACATGGATATCCTTGGAGGAAAAAAAGATGTCTCAAGTCCCAGGACAGATTCCATCGTGGTACACAGCATCACACACAGTATAAAACTTATGAATTGCTTATTTCTGGAATTTTCCATTTAATGTATTTGGATTTCAGTTAACCAAAGAAAACTAAAATTACAAAAAGTAAAACTGTAGATAAGAAAAGACTATTATATGGAGTCAGTGAAACTTCAAGTTGAATAAAACTTTTGAAATTATTTAATCCTGTTTGCAAGCCAGACAGGACAAAAAGGATGTGCCCGAATATTCTAAAATCAATGCATATTCTGAATTCCCATTCCTTTTCTAAGTTCATGACTTTCATTAATAGTATTAAAAAAAAAAACACCCAGTTACCCAAGATAGAAACTTTTCTGTAATGTACATGCTACATATAACCATTTGCAATAGTTTCTTAGTCCTTTCAGAATCAAGTTGACTTCTTTAAATGGCTTTTAGTAGTTTTGAATCAAAAATCACTGTTTTTCTCATTGTCTGCCTTCTTATCTTAAATAACCCGGGCATCCATCTCTTAATACTTCCACACTCAGTTTTAGCACAACTGATGACTGAATTGCACATGTTGGCCAAGTGCTCTACCAGTGATCAATATTCCCAGCCCTATTTACACTTTTCTCACTATCAGGAATGGCCCTTTCTAGCCATTACATTTTCTGTGGCTACTCAAATGCTTTCTCCAAGACAAAAATCTTAGAAGCAATGATTACAATTCATTACAATAAAGCTAGAAACAATTTGAACTATCAAGGCTCCTAAACTTCATTAATAATTAACTACTGAATTAGATTCAATTACCCAAACTGACAGCTCCAATTTATCCACATGATATTCCATCAAGTTTTGTGGTTATCATCATCACCATCATTATCTTGATTATTAGTATGTTGCAGTTTCTGGTGAGCATCATGTATAAATAAATTTGAAAGCATGAACAGGCAAGTACTGTCAGTGCCCGACAAAATAAGGAATAAAACACAGAGAAGGTGAGCAGCTTACATTAAGACATACACCTTGTGAATGAAAGAACCTTTTGACTTCTCATTTCTGAACTACCTGCTTCTCTACCTATGTTAACTATCCATTTCTCCCAAAGAGGTTAGCACAGAAATGTATAAATAAGTGGAAGACCTCAGCAAAGAGCTCACACATGTATCTTTTACATTTGATTACTTAATAAAAAACAAAAACCTTCTGCCAATCTGAGAACAGAATATGTGACTCAAGTATATTTTCCTAAAAATCATAATACATTTTCTCAATTATAACGCAGGTAGAATTTGGAATTGAAAGGAAAGCTAGAGCCAAAAGCATCCATACTCAGATGTTTCTTATACTGTGAGGACTGAGCACCGCCAATATGGCTAGAAAACTACTTTCCTTGCTATTCCACAGTAGTTTTGTCTTCTCCAGCTTTCCACAAATTTGTCACGAGTCCGATGCCAGACTTAAAATGAACAAGCGATGCGCAATCAAAAAATAGAAGGAATCCCATTTCTCACACGTGATATCCTTTTATTCTCTAAAAAGCCCTCTCCCCCTAAAGTGGTCTTAATATTTTGTTAATATAAGAGATCTAATATTGAGAAAAATTTATGATTAAGAATGCAACCTTTTAACAGAAGTATCTGATGAGATCCTATAAAATCACTGATTCTTGGGCATATAGAAAGCTAGTCCCTTTCTTTTTAGGAGTAGTATATACTTGGCAATACATATATTTTTAAGAAAGTCCTGAAGTATAAAGTGTGCTAACAGAAAGAAGTGCCAAGAAACAAAAGAAGAATTTACTTTTATTTGATTTTCCTATAAACTCATGTTGTGATATTGTAGGCTAAAGAGGAAATAAGTAGAGATGAGATTTTCATAAGATTTGTATGTGAGGGCCAGAGATTTAGCTCAGTGGTTCAGACACCTGCCTAGCAAGTGGAAGGTCCTGAGTTCAATCACTGATAACTACATACAACAATACCAGGCATGGTGACTCACGCCCACCAGCAATCAGTGCTACATATCACAAAGCTGGGTGTCTCACGCCTGTAATTCTAGCACTCAGGAGTCAGAGACAGGAAGATTGCTGACTTTGAGGCTTGCCTGGGCTACACAGTGAGCTCAGGGCCAGCCTGAACTACAAAGCGAGACCTTGTCTCAAAAACAAAACAACACAACAACAACAAAAAAGAATTGTATGTGACTCATACATCTAGGGTCAAAAGTTTTAGGGATTTAGGGTCTTAAAACAGCAACAAAAGGACCGGAGGGTTAGCTCAGTGGTTCCAGCGCCTGCCTCACAAGCGCAAGGTCCTGGGTTTGATCCCCGGTAACCACATACAATGCTAGGTGTGGAGACTCACGCCCACCAGCAATCAATACCGCATACCACAGTGCCGGGTGTGGTGGCTCACGCCTGTAATCCCAGCACTTGGGAGGCAGAGACAGGAGGATTGCTTTGTTCGAGGCTTGCCTGGATTACATAGTGAGCTCAGAGCCAGCCTGAACTACAAAGCGAGACCCTGTCTCAAAAAAAAAAAAAAAAAAAAAAAGCAACAAAAAAGGCAAGGCAGTCCCTGAGACACACTGATGCGCTTTAAAACATTACCCTACAACATGTATATAAGGAAGCAGTGCTTGTGCTTGAACAGATAGTTTGATTATGTAACTGATAGGATGGGGGCTTTTTTTTTATTGAAAGGAATAATGCGATAGGGATCCAGGGGCCGTTTCCTCATTTGGCTACCACAATGCTGTGTGATTTTGCACATGTAACCTGAAATTCCTGTGCACAGAAAAAGATAAAATGATCTTTAATATCTGCTCCTTTATTTTGCACCTTGGGTGAGGATAATAAAGAGGACAAGAAATGAAGGAGGTGGATCTCTGGAAGGGTGGTCGTGGATAGTGATCTACAACCCTTGAGACACAAAGACTAACTTTGCCATTTGCTGACATTTCAACACATATGTTCCTCCTTGATTTGAGTTGTGAGTGTAGTCGATGACAAATGACTGTTGCAAATGTGTAGCACAAGAAAAAGAGACACACAAATACCTGTTTCTTCATAATGTAAGCTGATCTTAGAGTAACAAATAGCCACAAATATTAGCTAGGCTTACTCAATGAAGATTTGTAATGCAAGCATTTTAGAATAGGACATTCATTATTCTGGGCTTCAAAGGTGATGAAACAATCTTCAATGTTTCTTTAACCTACTGGGAAGAAAAACTGAAGAAACCAAAAACTACTAGGAAAATCAGAAATCACTTAAAAGAACACAGTGTACACAATTTTACTGGAATATAATCAATACACTTGCTTTGCTGCAAAGAGGTACTATATCAGCCACAGGATAAGTACCTAAATGCTGGCCCTTAACACATCATTTGATTAATGTCATAAACTTAATTACATGTTAGAGACTCAGGGCTAGATTTAGTCATTTGTGAACAGAAACTCAATTTGGCTTTTCCAATGCCTCTTGGCAAACAGTCCCTTATTTTCTTTAGTATTCCAATTAGAAATAAAATCTTAAAATGCACAAAATGTACCAAAATATCCCTGAACTTGGCTATGCTATAATCTTGTCAAAGGATGGTTTAGATAGAAGTAAAAAATATTACTTCCTCACATTTGTGGAACAGTTTACAAAGAATTCTTCCTATCATAACCCTCTGAGGTATTAACACAAAAAATGAAAAGACCTGAGTTGAGGAAGTAGATTAGGTAACTTAGCCAAGATCACATGAGATCTGAGTGGAAGGAATAGAATGAGGATCACTCCTAGATAGACGGAATTAAATTACTGTGGATGTCTCAAGAAAATTGACAAAAAATAAAAACACTTGTTTATTTATGTATTTATTTAGAGACAGGGTCTTTGTAGTTCAGGCTGGCTCTGAGCTCACTGTGTAGCCCAGGTAAACCTGGAAATCAGCAGTCCTCCTGCCTCTGCCTCCCCAGTGCTGGGATGACAGGCGTGAGCCACCATGCCTGGCACTATGGTATGTGGTACTGATTGCTGGTGGGCGTGAATCACCTCGCCTGGTAATTGTTGTACGTGGTTGGTTACCCTGGGATCAACCCAGGGACCTTGTGGTTGCTAAGCAGGTGTTGGAACCAGAGCTAAATCTCCATCCCAAAAAAAAGAGATTTTTAAAAAGAGAAGATTTTGGTATAAACAGAATAGGGGTAAACTTACGTGCAAAAGCCCTTCATACCACCATGTCAGAATGTTACGGTGGGTGAGGTACCATGTGTCAGGTAAGATTATATCAGGTTTTAAAAGCTTTAAAAGTTTTAGTAGTACAGACTTGTAATCCCAACTATTCGAGAGGCTGTGGCAGATCAAATGAAAAGAAAGATCAAAGCCAGACTGGGCAATTTAGCAAGACCTGTTTCAAAACAACAAGGGCTAAGGATTTAGTTGGTCCAATGCCCAGTACCAGGGGATGGAAAACAGTTTTATCTATATTGGAGTTTTTTGAAAAAGGAATCAAATTCAGGACTTTGTGCTTGTAAGGCAGATGCTGGAATCACTGAGCTAAATCCCTAGCCCTAAGTTTTATGTTTTAAATATTAATTTCTTTTTATAGTCTTTTGGAGAAATTTCTAGTAATATGAAAATTAGCACTTCTTTATCTGTTCTGTAAAATCACATTTCATGCTGCAGTTCTTCTTGGTCAAAGGTTACTTCATATTTTTTTCAAACTTTGTATCAACACACCATAAACATGGCAGGTAGATAAATATTTTCCACCTAGATATACTATATTATTTTAAAAATAAATAATTTGACAGCAAGGACTAAACATATTTATGCATCAATCCTCATAGCAATGTTATTCACAGCAGACAGAAGACAACTCAATACTGGTCAACAGACAGATGTTTTAAATGTTCTGTACAACAGAATTATTCAGTCATTAAAAAAGAACTGAATGTGTTATGTGAAAACATGGATAAACTTTGAAAACATAATACAAAGGGAAATAAGCCAGATACAAAAAGAGCAAACATTTTGATTCCACTTTTGTGAGGAACCTAGAGTAGACAAATTCATAGAGATGGAAAATAGAATAAACAACAGAATGGGAAAGAGACAACTGAGTTCTAGAGAAAAATAATGCTGATGACTGCAGACTATTGTGGATGTACTTAATGCCTTTCAAAATAGAAAATTTTATATCATCTGTATTTTAACACACACACACACACACACTTATTTGAATATAATTATAAAAGATTAGGCCTATCCCGGGTCCTTTGAGTCCAACAGGATTTTTTTTAAATCCAAAAAGATACAACACTAGCAGAACTTGGTAACTGCTATGAGAGGGATACAGTCACAGCCCCAGAGTTCCACAGAACTTAATATGAAGTGGAAGGCAGAAAGAATACTTGAAAGAAAGTAAGTCAAGCCTAGGTTGTAGCTAAAAGGGAGAAACAGAATATTACAGAACTAGCCAGAGAATGTTTTAAGGGCTAGTACAGACAACACATTGTGTTTAAGGAACTAAAACAAAGTTTACAAGACTAGATATAGAATGTAAGATAGGGGGAAAGGGCAAGAGGTAGCAGAGTAAGGCAGCCAAGGACTGCATAATAAGATAGCCAAAGACTGTTAGAGAATCAATACACATTAGAAGGAAATTTTAAAAAGTGGCAGGAGAAATGGGAAAATATAAAGGTATGGAAGCCAAGGGAAGATAAATTTTAGGAGGACTAGATCAAGACTATAATTTACCTTTTCCATGTGTTCATTGTGCACCTGAATATATAGTCTAATGTAAATCTATATATGTCAATTAGATAAAGTTAGCTGAATTTGTTCACGGTTTCCATATCCCTAATATTTTCTATTTGTACTAAAAATTAAAGAGGTAGTAAAGTCTTGGATTATAATTATGAATGCCTATTTCTCTTTACAGTTTTATTGTCTATATATTATGGAGTTCTAATACTAGTCTATAAACATAATCATTACATCTCCCTGATTAGTCTCTTTCTACCCTTACAAAAGGATTTTTTTTTTTTTTTTGAGATAGGGTCTCGGCTTTACAGTTCAGGCTGGCCCTAAGCTCACTATGTAGCCCACGCAAGCCTTGAACTCAGCAATCCTCCTGCCTCTGCCTCCCCGAGTGCTGGGATTACAGGTGTGAGCCACCACGCCCGACACTGTGGTATGTGGTATTGATTGTTGGTGGGTGTGAGTCTCCACGCCCAGCATTGTATGTCGTTACCAGGATCCAACTCAGGATCTTGAGACAGGCGCCAGAACCACTGAGCTAAATCTTCGGCCAAAAAGGAATTTTTTTTATCCATGGCAATATTCTTTGTTCTCCATTCTACTTTTGTAGGTATTAGTATGAGAGAAAAAACTATAAACTAAAGAAGAAAAAAGATCTGAACTGAGATTGGAATGAACTACAGAGATTCAATTACTAATCAAAGTGGACACTACTAGCTCAAGTGGTTAAGAAATGAGTGAGCAAAGCTGGGTGTGATGGCTCACGTCATCCCAGCACTCAGGAGGCAGAGACAGGAGGATTGCTGAGTTCAAGGCTTGCCTGGGATGTACAGTGAGCTCAGGGCCAATCTGAAGCACAAAGTGAGACCCTATCTCAGAAAAAAAAAAAAAGACAGAAGGAGGGAAAGAAGAGGGTAGAGGGAAGGATGGAAGGACAGAAGGAAGGATGGAAGAATAGAAGGAGGGAGGGAGGGAGAGCGAGAGTGCTAGAGAGCGAGACACACAGAGAGAGAGACAGAGAGAGAGAGAGAGAGAGAGAGAGAAGTCAGGTCTCCAATCTAGTCACTTTTTAATCAAGGCACACTTCATTAAATGCCATGCCATCATGTATAACAATGAATCCATAGTTAAGTTACAAACTACATTTTCTGTCACCAGCACCACAAAGACAACACCAAGTAACAATGTATTTTTAATGAAATGCATGTTATAAGGGAATTCACTATAATTGCTTTTGTACACCTTGTTCTGAACAATGGCATCCCAAATAAGGCCGGAATTACCAAAGCAAGCCTCTTACAATTCTGGGATCAAATACAGTCTTTGCATACTTTGTGCTATGCATGCTACTAACCTTAGCTCAAATCAGTATCTATTCTGGGAAGCCACGCAATGCCAACCCATTGCTGAATGATGAGACTTGCTATTCAACCCTTACCTGTTGCTATGCTTGGACTTTTCCCGGTCCTTCTCCTTGTCCTTCTTGTGCTCTTTATGCCGGTGTTCTCGATCTTTGTGTTTATCTTTGTGTTTATGAGAATCTGCAACCATAAGCGATAAATAGTTAAAAAAAGTCTTAAGCTATCTTCTGCTCGCCCATCTTCACAAGCTGGTCAACAGGCACAGCAATAAAAGCATGTTCTTCTAGAAGTAAAAATTTTACAAAGATGCCCAAACCAGGCATTCTATTACCGTGCCTCTAAAACCAAGACCTGTATTGCTATTACTAATATATGCTGGGATGTGGGAAGGAGAGCGAATTCTACAATGAAAGGAAACAAGTTTGGCATTCTTCCTAAACCTTACACTATTAAGCCTATCTGGTAAATAATATAAAAGGATTAATCTTGGCCACTCACCACAAAGATCAGATGCTTATCTATACAACTTATGGAAAATCCAAGGCTCAAGAAATATTTTTAAATGAAGTGTAATGAGATTTAACTTCTACATTATAGAGCCAGGGATTTAGCTCAATGTTCCCAGTCCCTGCCTTGTAAGTGCAAGGTCCTTAGTTTGATCCTAGTACCAAAAGCAAACTTCAGAAACTTCTGTACGATAAAATACATCTCAGAGAGAGTGTGGCAAGTCTGACTTAAACGCAAATATAATCTCCATCACAAAGAAGATTTAGAAGTGGATAGCCCCAGAAAGTTTTTCTTGTATCTCTTCCCAGTCAATCTTCTGCCATTTATCCCAAGGCAAGCAATAATGGGACACAAGTATGGGTCGGCTTTGTAGTTCCATAAAAACAAAATCATAAAAAGAACTAGAAAAATAATTAGAACATTAAAAAAAAACACACATCTGGTGACAAGTTAAAGAGTACAGGTACCAAACTGCACTGCAACAACTTAACTGTGTGCAACAACTGACAAGAAAAATGAAGTGAGAAATCAACTAATGTGATTAGCATTTTCTAAGTGATGGATAGTTCCTATTTCTGTAAGAAGCAACCTAATACACCTGGCCATTTCTTTTACAAAAAAAAGCATAAGCATTTTATGTGCATACATACAAGAGGTAAAATTCAAACTTTTTCTGAAAATTAAAATTTCATTTTGTATGCTATGTAAAAAGAAGTCACATACAATTTACTTTCTTGTGTCTAACTCCTTTCATGCAGCATGTTTTTTTGTTTGTTTTGAGGCAAGTTCTCACTATGTAGTCCAGGCTAGCTTGAGACTTGAGGCAATCTTCCTGCCTCAGCCTTCAGGTGCTGGGATTACAGATGTGTGCCCCCACGTCCAGTTCATAAGCATGTTTTTGACATTCACCAATGATCAATGTCATGGGGTATGACTACTTTTTACAAGGGATGTCTAAGAATTAATCCCAGAGCCTGTCAAACCCTAGGCAACCATTCTAACATGGAACAATTTCTCCATTTACATTTTATTGCTTAGTGACATTCTACCATATGGATATACTATAGTTTATCTATTTACCTTTTAATAGATTTGTTTCCAGACACTGGCTATTATGCATAAATCTGCTATGAACATTCTTTTTTCTTTTTTTGAGACAGGGTCTCGCTTTGCAGTTCAGGCTAGCCCTGAGCTCACTATGTAGCCTAGGCAAACTTCAAATGCAGCAGTCCTTCCTGCCTCTGCCTCCCGAGTGCTGGGATTACAGGCATGAGCCACCACGCCTGGCACTGTGGTATGTGGTACTGATTGCTGGGTGTGTGAGTCACCATGCCCGGTATTTTTATATGTGGTTACCAGGGATCGAACCAGGGATCTTGTGCTTGCTAGGCAGGCACCTACCTAATCAATGAGCTAAATCTCTGGCCTGCTATGAACATTTTTATGTCGATCTTCCTAAAGACAGTTTCACTTTTCTTGGTATACATTTAGGAGTAAATTTACAGGGTCATGTATAAAGAGTTAAGTTCAACTTAGTAAGAAACTGCTACACTATATTCCAATGTGGTAGTACCATTAAAAATTCATCACAGTTCTAGCTGCTAAAGATCCTCACCAATATAATTTTGGCTCTCCTGGCTTTACTGGGTAGCTTACTGCAGTCTTAACTACTTTTGTGATGATTAAGTTTAATAAAGATCATCATCTTTTCATGTGGTTACTGACACTCCAAACCTTTAGTCAAGAACCTGCTGAAATGTTTCTTCCATTATATATATATGTGTGTATATATATATATTTTATTTTTTTTTTGAGACAGGGTCTCGCTTTGTAGTTCAGGCTGGCCCTGAGCTCACTATGGTGCCCAGGCAAGCCGCTGCGAACTCAGCAATCCTCCTGTCTCTGCCTCCCAAGTGCTGGGATTACAGGCGTGAGCCCCACATCCAGCATTGTGGTATGCGGTGTTGATTGTTGGTGGGCGAGACACGCCCAGCATTATATGTGGTTACCGGGGATCAAACTCAGGTCCTTGCGCTTGCGAGGCAGGCGCTGGAACCACTGAGCTAACCCTCCGGCCCCCTCCATTATATTTTTTTGTTTCATTACTGAACTGTACAAGCTCTCTGTATACTCTCAAATGTGAATTTGTTAGTTTTACTGTATATGTCATGAATATTTCCTAACAGTTATTAGCTCGGCTTTTAAAAATTTCATATTTGTGTCTCTCAGAAAGGACTTCTCAACTTTGGGACAATTCACTTCACCTTACCTTCTATGGTGTATTTTGCGCTCAAAGAAAGCTGTGTGTACCTGAAGTCACATAAGTTTCTTATTTTTGGTAGCTTTACAGGGTTCATTTCTTAATCTATAGAGAAGTCCCATTGTTCTGGTACCAAGAAAAGAATCCTTTAGTTCTTTACTGGAAATTAATTGACCACATCTTCATGTCTATGCCTGGGCCCTATATTCTACTCTTACACAAGCATACTACACCTTCACTACTGTAGCTTCAGAATATTTGAAATAAGTAATGTAGTAACTTTACCTTTCTTAAAAAATAGTTTCAGGCCGGAGATTTAGCTCAGTGGTTCCGGTGCCTGCCTCACAAGTGCAAGGTCCTGAGTTCGATCCCGGCAACCACATACAATTCTGGGCGTGGTGACTCACACCCACCACCAATCAATACCACATACCACAGTGCCGGGCGTGGTGGCTCACGCCTATAATCCGAGCACTCAGGAGGCAGAGACAGGAGGATTGCTGAGTTCAAGGCTTGCCTGGGCTACATAGTGAGCTCAGGGCCAGTATGAAATACAAAGCTAGACCCTGTCTCAAAAAAAAAAGTTTCAATCGCTTTATATTCCTTGCATTTCCAAGTAAATTTTAGATACAGACTGTTGGCATCTTTTAAAAAGAAAAGCCAGGGCTGGGGATGGAGCTCAGTGGCACCACTACTGCCTGGCAAGCACAAGGTCCTGAGTTCAATCCTCGGAACCACCAAAAAAAAAAAAAAAGCCAACTATGAATTTGTTTATGGGACAATTTGCATCTTTTAATCCATAAACATGGAATACAGCACTACACTTCTTTAGTTGACTCTCCAGCTTTAATATATATTAAAATAACCCCAAAGCCCTATTCGCTAGAGTCAGGTGACATTGACTGACAGAATAAAATGGAAATGCCAGTATACAATGTGCAACATAGGTCATGAAAGGCATGAAACTTACCTTCCAGCTCTCTGTGCACTGAGGAAGTCAGCAGCCATAGTAAAGAGCTCTGGAAAGACTCATATAGTGAAACTGAAAGCTTCCTCACTAAACCATTTTGGAAGTAAATTCTCCAGTCTCAATAAAATCTTCAGTTAACTGGAGCTGTGGCTAAAAAGTTGATGAGATCTTTTATTTTCTTTTTTCCAGGCGCTCTGCACTAAGCTATAATCCCAGTCCTCTTGCTATTTTAATTTTTATTAAAAGACAGAGGCTTGTGAAGTCTTAAGATGCCCAGACTTGGGAAGAACTTGTGATCCTCCTGCTTCAACTTCCCAAAGTACTGAGATTACAAGTGTATACTACCACTTCTGGCTGATGGCAGTTTTATGAAAAACTCCAAGCTCGTAGCTAAACTGCTTCTGAATTTCTGATTCACAGGAATTATGTGAGAAAGTAGTGTCTGTTGTTTTAAGCTACTAAATAATGAGGTAACATGCTTCATAGTAGTACATTATTAATATGTAGGCACTATGTACATTCAGCCCTACCACTGATTTATAGCAAATGAGGCCATAATTGGCACAATCCATTGAACATTTATTTATTCTATACCAAGCTCTGGAGAAAGAGAAATTTCCATCCCAGAGACAGGAAAAATAAAATACGCATCAGATACAGGACTTGAAATCAATCTTCCTTGCAATATACAAACGCTCCAACATCAAAGTCTTAAGACTACAATCTTAAATTGCTGAATCAATCAACAAGGCTCTGCTGATTTTACAGTAATATAGTCCACTACACCTGCCTCAAGCTATAACAATGTCATTAGATGTAACAATATTACAACCTGAAATAAAGCACATGGCATTTTGTTTTGTAGACCAAGTTCAACAAAGCAGCTCCAAAATATCAAGATCTGCTATTACATACAATATGCTGTATTTGTATGGATGTAATATTAAAAAAGAACAGCACTACCAAAATACCTGTATAATCTGATACATTTATATACATACAAAAGACATCAAAATGTCTTTAAAAATATCAAAACAGTGAAAGAAGTAACTCTGGGTGATACACTCGTGAATTTTTGTCCATATATTTCATCATGTCTTTCCCAAAATGAATCACTTTTATCAGAATAATTCCAAATAGATTTCAGATAACCAGACTATCTTTTTAAAATGCACAAAACTTCAAAATTGATTTTTTAAATTGCACAATTTTTTTTTTGCAGTATTGTTGATTAAACCTAGGACTTTCATAATAAGCTACATCCCTAAATCTTTTTTGAGAGTCTTGCTAAGTCCTGTAAGCTGGGCTGAAACTTGTGATCCTCCTCCCTCAGCTTTCCAGAGGGCTGAGATTACAAGGATACACCAATAAGCACAGCTTGAAATAATTTTAGAACTGAATGTCCAACTCTTTCAGAGCAACTGCCATCTAAAAACACAAAAACACAATGTCTAGTGGGAAACATAGGGCCATAGATGATTAATCCCACAAATACAAGATGTGGGCAAAAGAGGTGCACCCTATGTCCCATGTGACCTTAATTTAGAAAGAGTTTATTACATGTCTACCATATTGTCCAGTTGTGCTCTATGGACTGCTACAGGGTATCAGAAAATGTAATAACAGTCTTTAGTTGTGCTGTTGTGGCTGCCTTGATGTCCAAAAATCAATTCACCTTTATCTTTCATGGTCATTTTGACCTTGGGAAGACTATTAAAAGTTACATGGTGCCAGACCCAATGAATAAGGACATGCCATAAGGTTTTCATGAGCTTCTATGGGATGGCACTCAGCAGCAATATTTGCTGCATTTCTGATCACATCACATAAAGACATGAAAGGAGACTTCCAGATTTGCTTCAAAAAGTGGATAAAACAATGGGATGTGTTAGAAGCAAGGAGAGAGTGGGAGGATTAATGGCAATGTTTTTTTACTATAGTAACTGTTCTTAAAATTTAAGCAGTCACCATGTATCTTAATCACCCCATGTATATGGCAACTTCTTGTAAATGTTCAAGCTGTGGCCCACCTTCTCACCCTTCTTTCTTTAGGTGAAGAGGAACAGTCTTGGGCTGCATATAAAATATGCAACATTAGGACAGGGATTTAGCTCAGTGGTTCCAGCATCTTCCTGCCAAGCGCAAGGTCCCAAGTTCATCCCCAGTACCACATATCACAATGCTGGGCTTGGTGGCTCACATGTCTAATCTCAGCACTTAGGAGGCAGAGGCAGAGGCAGAGACAGGACAACTGCTGTGAGTTCATGGCCAGCCTGAACTACAAAGCAAGATCCTGTCGCAAAAATAAGTAAAATAAAATAAAATATACAACATAGTTAATATATGTAAGTAAAAATTTCCCTGGGGAAGCAGATTTGGGTTAGTACAAAAGTAAAACTCCTCACAATCAAAAGAGGGTGTCTCCTAAATGTGAAAAGAAACTAACCAACTGACTTAAACTATAAAGAAGTCCTGAAAATTTATAGGTAAATTGATAGGTTCAGTAACCCCTATAAAAATAATCCTAAGTACATGATGACTCAATTTGTTTTCAAATATTTGGGAAAAAGAGGAATTGAAAGATATGGGAATAGATAAACCAAGACTGACAAAATGTTGTTAGCTCTCAAAGCTGGATGATGGGTACAAAGGAGTTTACTTTATTACTATTTATGTGTGTATTCTTGAAACTTTCTACAATAAACACAATCTCCATGTTTCTTCTCTTCCAACCCTTTATTTTTTAGTATAAGGGTAACAACAAGAAAACTACCTAGCTCTCAGAGAGGATTTGTTCTAAGAAACAGTAAGAAGAGAAAAGTTTAATAGACAAAACTAACCCAGAGTCAGGGTGTTCTACTCTAAGTATGTTAGTGAGCTGCTTGAAGCAGAAAGGAACAAAAAATATTTATTACTAGTTAAGGGTTGTGTATAGAAGGGTAAAAGTAAAAGAGCTAACAAGTTTTTTAAGCCACCTAAAAAACTGTGACTAGAAAGGTGGAAGAAAATACACATGTATGTCTGGGAAAATAAAGTAGAACCCAGTCCTAGGAAGTCAGTGCTATGCATAATGAATGCAAGGGAACAGTCAAAGAATACTCAGTCTTTTTCCAGTCACTGGGAGAACAAGGAGCCTTGGCAAAAACAGGAAAGTGTGTAGAATAAAGATGAAGAAAAGGCAAACACTAGAGAGAATATGCATCTAACCGAGGTCATATTGTATTTAAGGTAACAGTGGGACATTAGACTGAGAATTCTGGTCAGAACAGAAGTCACTAAATGAATAAGTAAAGCAAATTACAGGGTACACTGATCTATCCCACGGTGAAAAGGTTTGTACAGAACATACTAGAGACTTTGAAGAGAAAAGTAAACGGCGTGGTGGTTGGCGTGGTGGTTCACGCCTGTAATCCCAGCACACGGGAGGTAGAGACAGGAGGATTGCTGTAAATTCAAGGCCACCCTGGGCTACATAGTAAGTTCAGGGTCATCCCGAGATACAAAATGAGACCCTGTCTCAAGAAACTTAAAAAGAGAAAGAAAGAGAGTGAAGGAGAGAGGGAGAGAGAGAGAGAGGGAGGATGGAGGGAGGGAGGGGGAGAGAGAGAGAGAGAGAGAGAGAGAGAGAGAAGTGAATGCATATCTTTTTCCTTTAATTGGAATTTATCTAAAAACAGATTAACTGTTAATGTGTTTTGAAGTAAGGATGCTATTGCTTCAAGCACCTGTTAAATGCAGAAAGAACTGTGTAGAACTTTACTAAAAGATGAGAAATGAAACCACCATATATTAATCATCAGAGGAGACCTCATTCATAGTGAATTCAGGTCACCTAATGGCTCTTAACAACTGTATTCAACTCCTACCACTTAAAAGCTGTAGATGAAAACATAGATTCCTGAACTAAGGCTGCCTTGAAAACCCAGAATACGTACAATAACCAACCCCTTTAACTACGTCTTAACTGGAGTTACTCCCTAAGGACAGAAAAATCAATAAAGAGAATAGAAATCAACATTTTTTAAATAAAAAATATAAATCAACATAGTTTTAGAAAGCTTTCAAGCAAAGCAAGTTCCAAATGAGGAAAAGGAAAATGTCTTTGCCATTGAAGGAATACCTGCTGCCTAGCGTTACACAAGGACTTAATGGTTAATGTGGGAAAGAAAAAGAATCCTTTTACTCTACTAGATTCAGGATATTTTGAAGACCAATTCATTTTACAACCATCAAATATGTTCTTTAAACCCAAAGCACCCTGCTAGACTCATCAGACAAGGACTCTGTGCCCTCAGGGAGCTTAAAATACAATATGGTAATCAAGAGAGGAAAACTTAATGAGCCACTCCCCAAAGCACACAAGAGAAAGGAACACTAATACAGGTTGCCAGCACCATGCTAAGGTACTCAAAATATTTCCCTTGACTTTTTTGTTTTGTTTTACTTTTTGATACAAGGTCTTGCTCTGGAATTCAAGCTGGCCTTGAACTCACTATGTACCCAGGCTGGTCTCAAACCCGCAGCAAACTTCCTGCTTCAGTCTCAAGGGTGCTGGGATTACGGGTGTGTGCCCCCATGCCTGGTTTTAATATCTCACTTAATTTTCTTACCATATGGCCAGGGATTTAGCTCACTGGTTCCAGCATCTGACTGACAAGTGCAAGGTCCCAAATTTGATCCCTGGTACCATATACCACAGTACAAAGTGTGGTGGCTCACACCTGTAATCCCAGCACTCAGCAGGCAGAGGCAGAAGGATTGCTGAGTTCGGGGTTTGACTGCACTACATAATGAGCTCAGGGCCAGCCTGAATTACAAAGTGAGACCCTATCTTTAAAAAAAAAAAAAAAAAAGCCGGGCATGGTGGCTCACGCCTGTAATCCCAGAACTCAGGAGGCAGAGACAGGAGAATTGCTGAGTTCAAGGCTTGCCTGGGCTACATAGTGAGCTCAGGGCCAGCCTGAACTACAAAGCAAGACCCTCTCTCTCAAAAAAAAAAAACTTACCACACTTGTGAATGTGAAATACTATCATCTCATCAAAGATAATAACTGTCCTTTATTGTATGTTCTGTATAAGGCAGCACTGTGCTACAATGAACACCTCTAACTCTCCCAATTGTAGAGTGTGTAATTTATCTAGTTTAAGAAACATTTTCCTTCACTGAACATCTTTGAAATATGGTGGACTTAGTTGTCCTAATACCTATAAAGGGTAAATTTGACTACATCTCACAAAACTGACTCACATGCTCACTCTCCCTTTGACCCCAGCAATCCTAGATCAGGGAATTTAGCCTAAAGATACACCTCCAGGTGTGCATAAGGTAATGAGTGGATATGACAAAGTCAGGAGGAAGTACTTGAGAAAAACAACCGGGAAAAAGAAGTCAGAAGTCAGAATCCCAGAATAATGAATTGGCTAAGGAAAACTTTTTAGGAAGGAGAATGTGAAAAGAGTTCTAACAGAGCCAGAGATTTAGCTCAGTGATTCCTGCACCTGCCTAGGAAGCACAAAGTCCTGAGTTCGAACCCTGGTAACCACATACCACACTACCGGGTGCGGACAGGAGGCAGAGGCAGGAGGATTGCTGAATATGAGACTTGCCTGGACTACATAATAAGCTCAGGGTCAGCCTGAACTACAAAGTGAGACCCTGTCTAAAAAAAAAAGAGAAGAGTTCTAAGAGAATTTCTCTATTATTAACTTTCAGAAATTAATAGTACTAGTGTTTTAAATAAGCATTACTTTTACAACAGAAATTTATGTTCATCTGAATATAAATGATGGCAGAGAAAGCTAAGTCAGCAGGAACAAATCCTTTAAATTTTAGATTTACTGAAATGGATTAAAATGTTAACCCCCAAAAATCTAAAATGACTGACATTAAAGTAACATGGTTTTTACTGCATCACAATACTCCTACATTTAGAAACTGCAAACTTCTTGTAAAGCTAACAGACATCTCTCCAAATGTCCACACATGAAACATAGGTATCATGAAGGTTAATTTATGGGCATTCGAAGGAAAAAAAGTCCAAGTGTAGGATACTGAATATAGATTGTTAACTGCCTTCCTTTTGCTTGCAAAGTGTGAAACAGCCTGGTCACACACAAACATGAGCACAAAAGTGAAATAAATATCCTGGATGAAAGGGGTGATACGGAGGCAATATCAACTTCTTGGAGGAGGCAGTTTGAGCTAAGCCTTACTAAAAGGTAAGAGGGAGTCTGAAAGGCAGGCAGAGGAAGGCAAAAAGGATTGCTGGCATGTAAAAATACTACCTACTCGAGTAAGAAATTAGTAGCAAAGCCTTTTATTGTCACTGCTGAAAAATTCATTTTCTCTTGATTGAGCAAAATCAAGTAAGATCTACCTCTTATCAGCCAGGAAATGGCAGAACTGATTCTTCTCAGGAGCACAGTAAAAAGTAAAATCCAATACATGAGGCCCTGAGTTTGACCTAAAAGACCACAGTAGTAGGTAAATGTAATAAAATTCAAGATTTGTGGGGTGTTTTTTTGTTTTTTTTTGGAGACAGGGTCTTGCTTTGTAGTTCAGGCTGGCCCTGAGCTCACTATGGTGCCCAGGCAAGCCGCCGCGAACTCAGCAATCCTCCTGTCTCTGCCTCCCGAGTGCTGGGATTACAGGCGTGAGCCACCACGCCCAGCATTATATGTGGTAACCGGGGATCGAACTCAGGTCCTTACGCTTGCAAGGCAG
>PVIC010006990.1:0-52374 GCA_004025085.1 Thryonomys swinderianus
CTGGCCCTGAGCTCACTATGGTGCCCAGGCAAGCCGCCGCGAACTCAGCAATCCTCCTGTCTCTGCCTCCGGAGTGCTGAGATGACAGGCGTGAGCCACCACGTCCGGCATTGTGGTATGCGGTGTTGATTGTTGGTGGGCGTGTCTCCACTCCCAGCATTCTATGTGGTTACTGGGGATCGAACTCAGGACCTTACGCTTATGAGGCAGGCGCCGGAACCACTGAGCTAACCCTCCGGCCTGGGCCCCAAACTATTGTTGCGCTAGTAACTCTCCGAGAAAAGTGTACTCCAGTTCCTATTTTGTCAATTTTATAGTGTGAAGGCTCCCAACATAGATAATTTGAAACTAACAACAAGATGTCACTGAACTTGGAATTGGAAAGAAATGTAAAAAATACTTTCTTACATGCCCAAGCCTCTAGCTCTAGCACATAAACAACCTCTCTTCCCACGTTCCATGGTATTTGGTGGCTTTTTACAGGTGTTTCCTTTATTAATGGGTACCTTAATGAAATGAAATAATGAGACAAAAATAAAGCTTATAAAATTTTTCTTTATCTCTCCTTATCCCTTTAGTATATGGCAGTTACAACATCTTCAAATTCTATTGTAGAAACCAAAGATGCTGTACATTTATATTTTTCATTAAGTGCACAGCATATCTTATTTCAAACTTCAAAATAAATAGCTCTTCTTTCCCAATAAATGTTCATTGTTTGCTGCTTTATGTAATAATCTGACCAGGAACTCTCTCATGTGGCCAAGGTCACCAAAGAGATAAAGAGACAAAACAAAGTGAATGAGAACAATTCTAATTTTCTTGGATCCAAGTCATTGTGGTAATTTATGTTAAAGACATTTTCTTTTCTTTTTTTAAATTGAATTATTTATTGGTACAATTTATATACAACTCACAATCACATATAACATTGGGGAATTTGTACCAGTATATGACACAAGTTAATTCTCATTTTTACCCATATCCCTACCCACCTACACCTCCCCACCCCCTTTATACATACTTTTATTTTCTTTCTGTATCATATTTATTCCTTCCCCTCATCACATTCCCACACCAAATTTCCGATGGAAATTTCCCAGTCTATAAAAGCTGTCATACTTTCTAGAGCTCATTTGCATCTACAGGTGTTCATGTCAAAGAGAAGATCCGGAATTTGCCTATCTGTAATCTATTGAAAACGATAAAGGGAATTTTGAGAAACCATATTTAATTTTCTAAATGGTTAAAAGCTTCTGGATATTTTTTAAAGGCACAGCACTGAAGATTATATGTTACTGGACCTTACTGAGAAACATTCAAAGACACTGATTTATCTGCCTTCCATTTTAGCTTAAAATTGGTCCGTGGAGATGTTTGGTGTTTCTTTCTTCGTCAACTCCAGTTACCATGCGGATGAAGCAGAGGCATTCAGAGAAGATTAAGTAATTTGCTTGTGTGAACACAACTAACAAATTGCAGAGTGAGGTAAAAACCTGATTCTATCTTGTTATGCTGTAGATTTAACATATCCCCCAGGATTCTCATGTCCTCAGAGGTACAGCTCTTGGAATGTAACTGGAAAGTGATGTGGCTGTGGCCAGGAAGGGTACGCCTTTGTTTCAGGCACTTGCTTTCAGTCTCTCCCTCTCTCCCTCCCTTCCTCCCTTCCTCCCTCCCCCCTCTCTGTCTCTGTCTCTCTCTCTGTCTCTCTCTCTCTCTGTCTCTCTCTCTCTCTCTCGCTTCCTCCCTCTCCCTCTGTTTCTATCATCCTCCCTCCAACTTTCCTTCCTTGTCCTTCCTAGGTCCCATGATCTTAACAGCTTTCTTCTGTCATGCCCTGTCATGCCCTGTCATGTTCTGTCACCAGGTCATTCCTGCCTGGGAACTGGTTTGCCATGAACTCAATCTAGTGAAACTGTGGACCAAAATAAATTTTTCCTTTAAGTTGTAGTTGTTGGGTACATTGTCCCAGCTACAGGAAAGCTGAGTAATACACATGTGCATTTCTAAGCCTGTTTTTCCTTCAGTGCACCACACGAGGTGTTCGTTGAGGTGTTTCTTTCTTATATTACATCGAGCACAGAGTTGTTATTCTAGGAGTTTTCTAACATTCATACTCAGTTTTGAAGAGAGTGGCCTAATAGCAGCAATCTGCAATTATTGTTCAGAGACACATTGGTAAGAAGTTTTTATATTTGGTTTGTAAAAAGTTCTCAGCTATCTACAACTGGAAAAGTATTTCCCCATAGAAAATAGAAAGTGTTTATAGAAATAAAGTAGACTAGAGGTTTTCAGAGACTGGAGGAAGGTAAGGTTAGGAGAAGAAATGGGGACTCACTGCTTAAGAGTTACATAGTTTAGGGTGATGGAAGAAGTTTGAAATAAACAATAGTGATAACTGTGTAAGTTTGGGAGTGTAATTGATATCCCCAAATTGTACAATTAACATGATGGGAATTGAACATTTTATTACTCATGTACTCTGCCACAGTTAAAGTTTATTAAGATCAGATGAAGAGGCTGAAAAAACACACACAAACATGATCGTGGCCCTATTCATAGTAAGTGGTATTCTTGGGAAATAGCCCAAATGACCTTTTTAAATCCTAGGTATTCTAAAAGAATCACAAACAGAAATCTAAAAAGTTCTATATGTGAATGGTATTTTTCTAACTAATGAGTAGTTGTATTAATTTACAATAAGAAATTTAACTCTATGGGGAACATTTTATTAATATCACTTAATGCGCTCTGAATCAATTAAAACCCTAAATATTCAGGTTTGTGTTTTGTGGTGTGAAAATACTGATGCATGGCCATAACTTTCACTTCAACTGACCTCTTGGCTCTACATCGAGGTCTTAGAATTACATAGAAATCTTTACAATCCTGTCTAGATGGTTCATCTTTTCTATGAGGTGCGGAATTTATTCATTTTATTCAAATCAGATTTAAACAATTTCTTAGCAAAGACCTTTTCATTCTCACAATCCACGTTTTCCATGCCTTGCTAATTTATGCCCCCATGATCTCCATAACTGTTCTTTACAGTACCTGCTTGACTTATTCATCCTTCCCCATAAACATCTGCTTACTGGTTGCTCATTCCTCATTATTCTCTTTCTGCTCATTAGGACAATCCACACCTCCTTTGTTTCTTGTTCACATTTAGCTCAGTAACCTCCCCAGGGTTCCTTCCTCACTCGTTGGTGTAGATCACTGTGCATCTCATATTTCTGTATCATCCATTTTCTTCAGTCAGCTTATTGTGATGTTTACTTTGAAATCAATCCTTATGTGTTCGTGTCTTTTTTAAGTGATGTGAACTCAATGTTCGGAGAGCTTTTGTGTTTTATTAGCCATTGTTTTAACACTTACTCTGGGAGTAAGTACCCATTTGACAGAATAAACGTGTATTTTCTGCCTGAACATCAGGTTAAGATTTTTTATTTTAGGTGAAGAAGATGCAGTTATAAATTATAAATAAAAGTAAATAACATCATATAGCAAATTAACTTGGATGATGCTTTTATGTTTTCTTTTTCTGTCATAGCTGAATGGCATTCTATAAACATAGGCTAAGATTTTTATTGTTCAGTTTAAAGTGAACCACATCAAATAGTCAAAACAGTTTTGTGAGATAATTTGCTATATACATCTTCTTAAAATGATGCGTTAAAAGTGGTGGGATAGAGATGTCACCCTCCCGCTGCATTTTTTAAAAGCTGGGGACTCTATTATGCTATTGGAGAAATAAATGGATACTTTATGACCAGCCAGTGGATATTCTGGAGAGATGCCTATACGTTAATTAATATTTTTGAATTTTTTTTGCTTTCCATGCTCAAACTCACTATGTTTTGCTCAAAATATTGATTTTTAATATGCATCTCTGGAAAAAGGTTTACTTCTGACCCTGAGGTTTTCTTACTTAAAGCACTCATCCGTAGCTCTAAAAACCAAGGCATATTTTCCAATTTTTTACTGTAAGTGGCAATAAAATACACCTTCCAAAAGGAATGTTAGATGATGTAGATATAAAGTTTCAGGAAACAGCAATGGCTATGGTGGACTGAGTCGAACATTCATTCTGTCTTTGTCTTTTGTATTTGATCTAATAAAATACTTGATCTAAATAAACTGAAAATTTAAAACTGGAAGAATACATTTAGCATTTCTCTTTAACTATTTCATAGTTTTGGACAAAGACATCCATTTTGGAGTCCTTCAAAGTTTAATATGACTGAGTGCAGGCAATGGAAGAGGATAGGTGCACTAGAGTGTCTACGTGTACCCTGAACCTAAAGAGATCACGAAGATTGTCTTGCTGAGCCTCTGTATATGCACAGCCGGGTAGGACCATGTCTGAAATTGCACACAGCCTGATCCCTGCTCTAAGCCCTCTTATTAGGGACTCACAAAAGAGCAAGTCTTCACTAGTGTTGTTCCACTTAGAAATGATAATATATGATACAGATCTGGGCAAAAGATTTAAGATTAAATAGGATGCATGCTTTTAGTTAACAGAATCGATAGCTAAAGTCCCACAGTCATTTTAACCTTGAATACTTTCCCTTTTATTCTGTTCCTGGATTATTAAAATTAACAAAACTAATAACATATATACATACTTATATTGAATATATATATATCATGTATTCTTTAAAACTTTAAAAATATCCACATGACATAGAAGACTGAATGCCCCTATTTTTATGGTCTTTTAGCTTTACCAAAAGCTTTCATGTTTTTCATCTCTGTGACTTCTTCGCAACCTTCCTCCAAGATAGAGATCATAGCTGACTTGTAAAAGTGACTCAGGTTGGTGATGACAGAAGCAGAAATCAAATCTTATTCCTCAAACGTTAGTGTGCTTCAGCATTCCCTTTTTTGAGCATCAGCTCCTGAGTCAGACTCTCTGACCCAGGAGGCCAAGGGAGGCTTAGGAAGTTGAATTTCAAACAGGCTCTCAGGTGAGGCTGAAACTTCAAGTTCTTTTAGAGTAGTGGTATGATCACTCCGAGGCCTGGCCTAACTATATTCCTGTGGTGTTTTTTATACAGTTGAAGACAACAGCATATGTTAATGATAGAGATGCACTCTGAGAAACGTGTCATTAGGTGATTTTGTGTGCACACATCACACAAACTAAGTGACTGAGATATCACTCGATGGCATAATTTTATGAGACCATACTTTTATATAGATGGCTCTTCATTGGCCAAAGTATCTTTATGCAGTATGTGACTATATTTCAAAAGCAATTGGTTTGTCTAATTCTATTCTCAAATGTGTAAGTCTTATGTTTAGCAAGTTATTAATGACTACATTCTTTAAAATGTTCTTATCAATAAAATTTTAAAATAGATATGTACACTGACATTTGTGTCATGGTACACTGTATTTGACATATAATATATGATTAAAAATGGTCAAAGTTTAAATTTTTAAAAATTCATTACAATAAAGGATGCATTTCCATAAATCCATCTCAGGATATTCTATCTTCAAAAATACTTCCACAACTGATTCAAAAGTTGGCAGAAAATGATAGGATAAGCATGTTTGAAGCAAGAATATCTTTTTTTAATTGACTTTGTTGGTACATTTTATACATAATGATCACATTCATCATTCAGAATTTGCACCTGTACATGACACATCTTGATTCTCATTTTTCCCAGTCCCCTGCCCTCCCTACAACCCACACCCCCTATATGCAAGTTTTGTTTCCATTTTTTTTGCTATCGAATTTTTTCTTTCCCTCCTTTACTTTCCCTTTCCTGCCCTTTCCCTTTTCCTTTTATATATTTTCTTCCTATTTCACATTATCTATCATACATTTTGGCATGCACTTCCACCTTCAGTTTTCCATACTAGAGAAAAGATAACAGTACTTCCATATCTGTCTCCTATTCATGTCACTTATGGGTATGTCCTCAAGGTACATCCATTGGAGTATAAATAAATCAAATTTATCATTCTTTATGGCAGAACATTACTCCATTTTATAAAGAAGAAACCCCCATGTTCTTTAACCAGTCTGATATTGATGGGTATTTGGGTTGTTTACAAGATTTAGCTATCACAAGTTGAGCTGCTATGAACATGGGTGCACATATGGTCACTGTGATATGAATCTTTAAATTCTTTCGTGTATATACTTACTATGCAAGCAAATAGCAGGGTCAAATGGGACCTTGAGTTCTAGTATTTTTTTGTTTGTTTTTCTTTTCTTTTTTGGGACAGGGTCTCGCTCTGTAGTTCAGGCTGGCCCTGAGCTCACTATGTAGCCCAGGCAAGCCTCGAACTCAGCAATTCTCCTGCCTCTTTCTCTCAAGTGCTGGGAGCACAGGCTTGAGCCACCAAGCCCGTTAATTGAGTCTTAGTTTTTTGAGGAATCGCCACACTGACTTTCATAGAGATTGTACCAGTCTCCATTCCCACCAGCAGTGGAGATGGGATCCTTTCTCCTCGCAGCATTTGTTGTTGGTTGATTTCATGATAACAGCCATTCTTTGTGGAGTGAGATAGAATCTCAGTGCTGTTTTCATTTGCATCTCTCATATGACCAGTGATGCTGAATATTTCAAATCCCAACAGTATATTTCACAGAGCTAGAGAAAATAATCCAAAAATTCATCTGGAGCAATAAGAGACCTAGAATAGCAAAAGCAATTCTAGACAAGTTTATAGAGGGTACTATAATCACTAATTTGTAACTGTACTACAAAGCCAGTGTGATAAAAGCAAGAGGGAATGTATTGATGAGGGTTTTTGGCACTATGCCTTTATTTTAATAATGTTTTACATTTAAATATTCAGCATTCATTTTTATCACACCTCATACATTTATCTGCACCTGTGCAAGTTATATTTTGACATGCTTTCACATTGCTTTAAGTGTAGTTTTGAACCTAGAACCTGTAACTGTGTCCTAAATGAGTATATCTTGGTTGATAGACTTTTGTTTTATTTATTTATGGTTATAGGTTAGTGTATGTCCCAAATATTTTTGGGAGTACACTTGTGCTAAAACAATCACTCACTGATATGAAACTTGAATTTAATTGAATAACTCCTCTTTTTTATTTGGTTATATATGACCATCATAGACTAACCACAAAAGTGTGGCATCACCCATGAGTTTTGTCTTGACTGCCAGGGGAAAATGTAAGTGACTCAGTTTTAATTACTTTTTACTTGTTTCTGTGGCAAAATACTTGACACCCAAAGGCGAATGAGAAAAGGTTTATTTGACTTAGAGTTCACAGAGGTTTCAGTGCATAATTGGCTGGCTCCAAGGCAGGGTGACAGAGGAAAAAGTTCATGGTGGCCCAAAGGTGACAAAGCATTTAGGGACCTTAACAGTATCCTTCTGCCCCTTTTGTCTTATTCAGATTACTTATAGTGGGCAGCACTTACACCCTTAATCCTAGTGCCCTCGGGCCTAGCCCCACCATGAACCAGCGATACACTATAGTTTCAAACACTTCTGAAAAATCATGAGGCTTTGGAGACATTTAAATACAAGCCATAGTAGACTCTATTAAATTTTAGCAGTAATATCAAAAGTAAAATTCATATTTTCAGAATAAGTTCATTATGTTACATTATAGACTCATAACTTTTATTAGAATTACTGTGTATATAGCATATATATGATATACTGAATAAATTTATGATATTTACTATATGGGATTAACGTGAATTTTATCCATCTCTCACTCAGACATGAACAAGACTGAATGCTTACCTTTTTGGAATGTAAGGGAAATGAAAGAATAAGTGGAGCAGTAGGAGGCAAGTAGCAATACTGGTTTCGGTAAAGAATGCAGAACTATCTATCATGTGATTCTCACACTGAGAGATAATAGATGAAGGCAATGACAAACCATCAAGCATGTACTTGAAAGTTGCTTGGAGACTATGTCTTTCAGATTGCATGTTAGGATATAGGCACAGATTACATCAAAAATGTATACATCAGGAAGAGAAGATCCTGTCTAAATATTTTAATATTAAGTTTATTGAGACATAATGAGATTAATACAAGTCATCTTTGGCTTCAGCAATTACAGGAGGTGCTCAAAGCAGTGGCCATTGATTTCTATACATTGTTAGTACAATGGACGACTGAAGGGTGTATACGTTTTGTGGCTGACTCTGAATATATCTCATTAGGATAAAGGAAAATTCCAACTGAGCAAGCAACATCTAACTCTTCGCAGTACAAATGGAAAAACCTGTCCCATTGTTGAGTGCTAAAAATCCTGCTGTTGGTTTCTCTCCCACGTGCATGACTGAACATGCCCTATAAGCAAGTTGAGCATGCTAATAAGACATAGAGAATTGAGCAACCCCTCAAATGGGGCTTCTGGCTCTTTAAAAGGCAGCAATCAGAATTGGTGGATTTGGTTTGCTTTTCATCATTGTATCAGTCAACCTCAATTTCTTGACACAATTAGTACACAATTAACTTCTTATTCCAATTCTGCTTACATACCACAAAACAACTTCCTTTTCTCTCTTCTGGGATGGACAGCATTTCAAACACTGCAGAACACATATGAATAGAATGAAAGGAACTCTGGATAAACATCCAAGAAAGGGTATTGTATTTAGTTCTTGCTATACCATGTATTGCTCATGCTATTTAATTTGGGGGCCTTTAGCCACTTTGTTGTTTCAAGAAACATAGAAAAACATCTTTACAGTCACTGTGGAAATCAGATTAGTTTAGTATATCGTATTATGTGAGGTAACTGAACAGTACAGACAAATAGCAATGGGGCACATAGAAAATGCCTGCAATTTGATAAGCCCCTGAAGTTGGGAAAATGCTGCCAGAATGAGTGTAGGGTAAAGAATACCTTCTCAGTACAGTAGAAGTCATTCATTTGCAAGAGTTGGGGCAAGAGGTTACAGAAGAGCCTAAAATTCCAGAGAGCATACATTTTATTAACTTTCCTTGATCTGTAAGAATATAAGCTCCTTGGATAGGTTTACCAGGTAAGATATGTATAGTTAAATTTGAAATTTAGGGAAATGATGAATAAAAATTTTTATATGTATGTTCCAAATGCTACACAAAAAAGTACTTTCACTAAAAGCTATTTCTGGTTCATTTGTGCATCCTGTACTTTCATGTGCTGAATCTGGCCACTCTAAGCTTGAGCAATGACTTTGTCAGCCTTTATTTCAGTAGTTACTTTTTGTTTTTTTGTTTGTTTGTTCATTTTTTTTCTTTGAGATAGGATCTCGCTTTGTAGTTCAGGCTGGCTCTGAGCTCACTATGTAGCCCAGGCAAGCCTCAAACTCAGCAATCCTCCTGCCTCTGCCTCCCGAGTGCTAGGATGACAGGCATGAGCCACCATGCCTGGCACTGTGGTATGTGGTGTTGATTGCTGGTGGGCATGAGTTTCCATGCCCAGCATTGTATGTGGTTACCGGGGATCGAACTCAGGACCTTGTGCTTGTGAGGCAGGTGCTGGAACCACTGAGCTAACCTCTGGCCCTTCAGTAGTTACTTTTTTAAAAATTGAATTCTTTATTGGCGCATTTTATATACAGTTCACAATCACACACAACACTGGGCAACTTGTACCAGTATATGACAAAAGTTAATTCTCATTTTTACCCACATCCCTATCCACCCACAACCTCCCATCCCTTATATACATGCTCTTTCATTTTCTTTCAGAATTATATTTATTCTTTCCCCTCATTGCATTCCCACACCAAATTCCCTTTGGATATTTCCTATTTTACAAAAACTTTCATACATTCTAGAATTAATTTACATCAACAGGTTCTCATACCAAAGAAAAGATCTGGTATTTGCATATCTGTACACCTGGAGGACACACTAATAAGTGAAATAAATAGATCACAAATATTCAGTAGTTACTTTTAACAAGCAATGTGTTAGTCAGTTTTCTGTTACTATAACAAATACATTAGGAAATTAACATACAGAGAAAGGATTTCCTGTTAGTGTTAAGTTTAAGGTTAGGGTTATTTGGCTCATGGTTGGAAATGTTGCCATCTTATCATTTATTGGCCTTCTGGCTTTGGGCCTGTGGTGCAGTGACACATCATGGTGGCATTGTGTAATGGAACAAAATGACTCACCTCATGGCAGGAGGCAAAAGAGCAAGAGGAAAGGTCCAGTTTAGCACTTCAACTGTTGAGGGCATACTCCCAACAACAATTTAGCTTTATCCGGTCAGACCATGGCTCCTAAATGTTTTACCTCCTTCAACAGAACTACTTTAGGGATCCAGTCTTCAACACATATCCTTTGGGAGACATTTAAGATTCAGACCATAGCAGATAGTGTCACGAATTGGCTCGAAGTGACATAATTAACATACAATATCTTCTTATAATGTCTTTTCTGGATTTGTATGACTGGTCATTGCACAACAATTTCAAAGTAAATTTCTTGAATGCAGTATGTTGCTAGGAGGCTAATGCCCATAGGTGTTTATTGGCAACAGCTATCTAGTGACATTTTAGAACATTTTTAGATCTCTGTCTAGACAGAACTGCCAAGGTCCAGTAGTCTGTATTTAATCAGCTCTTTAGATCTTGGTTAGAGTCTGATGGATGCTGAAGTTTGAAACTAGACTAGACTAGAAGCCAGCTGTACGTCCTGAGGTTGAAGACTAGAGGTTGGCTTTTAACAGCTGCATTAATGACATATATATTCCACTTCTGTAATAATCCCATAGATAGCATTTGAGGTTAGGTCACCTCTTTTATAATCTGTAATCCTTATATATCAAAACTTGCTCAACAAATAAAATACAAAGATAGTTATAAAACTGAGTAAATAAAATTAATTGCTAGATACAGTTGTAAATATATATCCTTCACAAGGAGAGCCACATATATTTACCAAACTTTCTGAGTGCCAGGCACTGTGCTGAACATTTGTACAAGTGTCTCATTTATTTCTTGTAATCATTCTACCTTAAGGGTATTATAATGATCATTGAATAGATGACAAACAACTCTGAAATCTTAAGTATTTTGCTCAAAGTTATAGTGCTGGCCAGTGACCTTTGTTGGCTTATATTCTAAGTGTAATTCTTCATTTTTATGAATGGCCCTGACTTCTCCAGAGTAGAGTGAGCATTTCCTATTGCCACCTACCTTGAAATGTGTCCTCATCATCTTACAATACAGTTTTCTATTAAGGTGACAGATATCTTGTAGTCTGGAGAGGATTATCAAAAATAAAATATAGAGAACTGCACAATAGTCTCACTCTTTGCCTGCAGAGACACATTTCCCAATGATGTTATAGCATACAAATATATTAATAATATACTTTTACAGTTTAGAAGGTGAATGCACCAATAACTCAAATAAGGTAACCGTGTATGTGATGCTTGAACAATTATCATATAAGTAGAAAAAAACCCTAAAATTACTTTACACCTAACATAGATTAAAATAATAATTCCAAATAGATTAAAACCTATGTATGAACCACAAAACATTAAACATGTTTAAAGTATATACACATATGTATATAAACACATTGTCACAATCTCCTAAGAGGATTTCTTTTAAACTTTTTTAATAAATGAAATATTGACTATACCAAAATTGAAAAACTTCATGTGACAAAAGGATACCATTAAGAAGTTTAAAAACTCAGTGTATTTCTAAGATTTCCAATATATACAATGAAGAAATATTTACAAACCAAAACATATGATGATAATCTAAAAATGAATAAGAATATTACAAATGAGCTGGGAATGTAGCTCAGTAGTGCAGTACTTGCCTGGCAAGTGCAAGGCCCTTAGTTCAATTCTCAGTACCAAAAAAAGAGAGAAGGTTATAAATAATCTAGGATGAACATGAACAAGATTACAAACAAGAAATTCATAGTAGAGAAAACTGAAGAACAAATATATGGAAAGACACTCCATCTATATAAGAATGGAGTTATAAATAAAACTATTGGTAAGACAGTACCTCATACTCTTAAAATAGGAAAAACCTAGAAAAGCAAAGTCATACTGTTTAGTGTGTAAATTAAACCAACTGTTTTGCAGGGGGCAATATGAAAATAAGTGCAAAATCTGCATGGGTACATGCAGTGAAACCCATTGGTACCATGTGGAGATATGATTTCTAGATAAACTCTCCTGTGTCAATCCAGGTCATCATATTACAGATTAAAAATAATTTATATATCAATCAATAAGAAAATGGAGAAAAAAGTATGATATATTCTTGGTTTTTTTTGAGACAGAGTCTCACTTTGTAGTTCAGGGTGGCCCTCAGCTCACTATGTAGCCCAGGCAAGCCTTGAACTCAGCAATCCTCCTGCCTCTGCCTCCCGAGTACTGGGATGACAGGCATGAGCCACCACGCCGGGCATATGATATATTCTTAAAGTGTGGCAATAGGTGCCAGGTGAAGGAATGACCTAGATTTTTATGCATTAACATGATAAATTTTGCAAAATATAATTTTGAGGGAAATAAATCATATGTAGGAAGATACACAAGTTTGGGCACTGTTTTTATAATTTAAAAACCACAGAACACTACATGTACAGTATATACAAAGCCTGTCCAAAAAATGTATACACACTTGAGCAGTTCACAGTACTAATACATGTCTGGAAGCACATGGCTACCACTCTGAACCCCTCTTATAACTGAGGAGGCCAAAAGTAACTTGTACGAATTTCAAGAGGTCTCAGTAAATTTACTATTAAAATATTTAGCCAAAATTTTGTTTTCCTTATGTATATATTTTTTGGCAGACTCTGATACACAAACACACACACACATATACATGCACAAATATTTGTATATATAACGTTTGTATAAATATATGTATTCAGAGAAGAAACAAATTCTGTGGTTTCCTTTGTGAGTGAGCTGATTGGTAAGAAAGTAGCATTGAAAAGGGAATTCTCAGGACACATTTTTCAAAACAATTTATTTATGTTTGAAAGACATAAGTTTGGGAAAATGTTAGCATTTGTTACATCATATGTGTAGCTGCATAGATCCTTAGTATCATATCCTCTGTACTTTTTGAATTATTAAACATTTTTTCCCAAAATGTAAAAAATGAGCCATGAATCTCAGAGAAGAAGAGAATTTCATAAGACACCAAGGTTGAGAAACATGACTTTCTTCCCGTGAAGGTGTTTGGTTCCTTTGTCGAATATGAAGTGGCTTAGTATGTCTGGAGTTGTTTCTAGATCTTCTTGTGATACCCCGATTTGCCTTAGTTGCCCAGAGTTGCTTTTCCTATTGTAGGTCTCTTGTGGTTCCAGATGAATTTTTGGATTATTTCTCTAGCTCTGTGAAATATGCTGGTAGGATTTCAATCGGGTTTGCACTGAATCTATGTAGTAGTTGTGGGAGTAAAGCCATTTGCATGATGTTGGTTCTTCCTACCCAGGAACAAGGGATATCTTTCCATTTTGTGATATTCAATTGGATCTCTTTTTGCAGAGTGCTGTAATTTTCAGAGTAGAGGTCTTTTACTTCTTTTGTTAGGTTGACTTCTAAATATTTAATTTTTTGGATGCTATTTTGAAAGTAATTATTTCCCCAGTTTCTTTCTCAGTGAGTATGTTGTTCATGTACAAGAAGGCTATTCATTTTTGAGTGTTAACTTGTATCCAGCCACTCTACTAAATCTGGTTATTAAGTTTAGAAGAATTTTGGTGGAGTTTTGGGGGTCTTATATCTCAGAGGAAGATGTAAAAACAGAAAATAAACGTGAAAAATTGTCAATACCATTGGTCATTCGAGAGATGTAGATGAAATCAATACTGAGATTCCATCTCACTCCACAAAGAATGGCTCCTCTCAAGAAATCAACCAACAACAAATGTTGGTAGAGTTGTGGGAAAAAAAGAAACCCTCCTCCACTGTTGGTGGAAGTGTAGATTGGTATAACCACTTTGGAGATCAGTGTGGAGATTCCTCAAAAAGCTAGGATTAGAGATTTCATTTGACCCAGCTATTCCCTTCCCAGGTATCTTTCCAAAAAAATTAAAAGCATCATACCATAGTGCTATATGTTCACCCATGTTTATAGTGATGCAGTTCGTAATAGCTAAATCATGTAAACAGCCCAAATACCCATCAACTAGAGACTAGATAAAGGTAGTGTTTTTTAATAAAATGGAGTACTTCTCAGCTATAAAGAATGATAAATTAGAAATATGAGGATATCTCTAGGATAGAGATAGAGATAAATTAGAGATATGGCACATTGAGGCCATATACATAAATGAAATAAATAGAACACACGTGTAAATACCAAGTCATTTCTCTGGTGTGAGAAACTGCAAGAGTAAATGAAGACCAAAATGTATAATAAGTAAGGTAAAATAAGAAGTAAATGTCCAAAGTGATAGGGAAAGTAGAGAGAAAACGTTGGGAAAAGAATAAAAGGGAAGGAAAAAATATGAAAAAAGAAAGAAAAAACGGTAAATTTTTGTTTGTTTGTTTGTTTGTTACCAGGGTTCAAACTTGGGACCTTGCACTTATGAGGCAGGTGCCAGAACCATTGAAGTAAATCTATGGCCCAAAATGGAAAAAAAAAAACCCCAATTATAAATAAGGAGGCATTAGAGAAGGGAGAGAAGTTGGGGAATGGAGAAAAAAGAAAAAACAAGATATATTATGTATATATACAAATCCCCAAAGATAAATGTGACTATAATGTATATTTAAAGTGTATCAGTAAACGCAAGGGACTGTGAAGCCCAACTCAACATGCAAGAAGCCACAAGGCCAATTCTAGTAATTATATTAAGAGAAGAGTGAAGAATTCCAAGTAGGTCCAAAGAGATTTTCACAGATTTTTGTTCATGAAACGTTATCGATTACCCCCTGCTATGTTAGTAAGGGGAGATTTTGTTAGATGCAATTGCTTTCATTAATGTTTTTCTATTTCTGAATTCCAAAATTCATACTGCAGCACTGCACCTTGGATATCTCTAGGTCACCAACTATCTGGTAGCTGACAATAAAATATACTGTAGCCATCTTGACATACTATCACAAGATGACAGCCCTGCTCAGAAAGGATGTGATGTACTTAATTAATTCTTGTTCTCTTTATTTTTAAATTGCTTACTGCAATTCACAGAACTCAGGTTTGCCAAGTATCTGGTGGGGTGACATTCCGGATGATGGAGGATCCTTTTCCTTCTATTATTGAAGAGGGCTTCTGACAAGAGCCCTGCCTAGATTGAAATAAACATCGTGAAACCCAAACATTGTTCTCGCTATTCATAAAAGTCATAACAGTTTTGAAAATAACAACTCATTAATATGATTTAAGAACATCTCAGAAGAAAAGCCTGGTTGATAAAATACTAAAGTTGAGTGAAGTATAGCAACATTTGTTTGGGTTTAAAGTGATATGGGCACTAATACTAGTCTTCTTTTGTTTTTTTAAATGGTTTTATGAGTGCATTCTATATATACCTTATAATCACACTGGACATTGAGAATTTGTACCAGTATGTGACATGACTTAATTCTCAATGGGGGACTAGGCTTCCTTTGAACTTGCTCTGAGACTTTGATACAGTTTCTCCCCTTCTCTGGTCCTCAGTTTGTGCCCTGTCCATCAGAAGGGATGGAGTAATGAGAGGTCATCAATTGCTAGAAAGCAGACCTATTCAGCTGGAAGCTAAGATTTATTTCCTGGAAGAATCAGCAGCATTTCTGCTTTCCCTTGTTTCACTGGTCCTCCTTGGTCTCTTTTGGAGTGAGCAGCAGACAGTGCCGTGAGTCTCTTATGTATTCGTGTCATACGAGTCACACTTCCTGCCCTTGCTAATCTGCTCCACAATCATGGCATCATATTTACTGACAGTGTCCTAATACATATCTTGAGCTAGACTTACCTGGTAGCTTCACCTTTGTGTCTAGAGCATTGTTCAAAATGAACATGTCTGAATTTGGAACCCCAGTGCCTTTCTCTCCTCCTGGCCACTGTAATGTGCTGTTTAGTTCTTCACCCTCTTAAGGGAAGCTGAGTCTTTCTCCTGCCTGATACAAATATCCTAAGTCATTATTGATCATCCCTCTCACATCCAGCAAATTCTTGCTATCAAATCTTAATTAAAATGGTTCCCAAATGGTACCCTGTTATTTTAAAGTAAAACCCGTTTTTTACATTTTGCCCAGGTAATTTCATCTGTATAGTCCTATATTCATAAATTACAATTTCTCTTCTCTTAATGATTAGTGTATCTTGATGCATCTAATCTACAGATATGGTAATAGTACATCCCTCAGTCCAGTTACCTGCACTGTAAAGCAAGCCCTGGGAACAGAACAACAGTACAGAAATTGAGGACACCAGAGGCAAAGAAAAACAAGGGATCAATACAGTAGTTCAGGAGGAGATAAGAGATTACAGAAAGTTTATTTTCATATTTTAACTCTTTGCAAAAACCAATAGGATACCAAATGCAAAATTTAAGTAACTGAAAGAATAAATTGTTAAAAATAACAGTGAAACCTTTGTGAAATAAAAATATCTCAACATTATATTGCAAAAGACCTAGCACAGATCTGAGAAAGGTGACCAGAACAATCAATATAGAAATATATTCAATGGTATTGTTCAAATTTAAAGGGGAGAAATAGAAGTACTCCTGATTATCTAGACAATGATATTAAGTCATTCAGAGAGAAAGAAAATATGATTCCCATCAGACTTTTCAAATCAAATGTATCTGAAAAGTAGAAGCATAGATCAAATATTAGAAACATAGGAAAATTTAGGAAATGTCATCCCTTTGGGCCTTTCTTGAGGAGTTTACTAGAAAAGGCTTTCAACCAGGATTCATATATGTTAGTAGAACTAAAATTGGATGGTTTCAAATGGAGACTAGATAATGTAATGACCACATAGCCCAACAGTGCAGGTACTGAGCAAATAAAAGCATGGAAGGAAAATTAAGAGAACAAATAAAATAAATGTGCAGATTAGAAATGAATGAGCCCTCACATAAACTGGAATATTGAGAAGAGAGGGAAAATGGCTTGAGAGTTACTGTCATTATTCTACACATAGGAAGTCATGGGCAGTAATCACATAGAGGTGACTAGCAGAATTAAAATATAAAACTTCATAAAGAATAAAAATACTAAAAGGTGAGAGAAAATGAACTAGACCATTAAAAAAAAAAAAAACACTGGTTATATAGAACCAAGGGTGTAGCTCCGCAGCACAATGCCTGCCTGACAAACACGGTGCCCTGAATTCAATTCCCAGGGCCAAAATAAAGTATTTTACGTAACTAAAGTAAACAACATAACATGACAGAACGGTTCACAAATGCATAATGGTTCACAATGATCACACAAATATGAATAGGTTTGGCTTCTTAGATGTAAAAAAGCAAATTCTTTTTGGTACCAAGGATCAAATTCAGGACCTTGCGCTTGGCAGTCAGGAAGGGGACCTTCGAGCTGCAGCCCTGGCCCTTAGACAAAACAAAAATTTCAACTGGGTTATCATAGTAAATCCTGCACTGGGCAATACATAGGTGACACAAATGAAGCAAGTCCAGAATGAACCTTTTAAAAGGATAGACAAAGATAGTACTAGGAAAACTCAAGGCAAAATAAAACTGGAATTGCAATTTTGCTGTATTACAATATAGAATTAAAAAAACATACCCCAAAACAAAGAAAAACAATGATACTGAAAGCTCTAATGCATAGCAAAGACATAGTAGTTCTTAATATGTATACATCTAGTGACATGCCCGCAATAATAACTCAGAAGATCCAGGGACTCAAGGGAGAAAAAAATGGTGACACCCTCACAGTAGGATACTGAGATTCTCTTACTGCAGGGCCGAGGTTTTAGCTCAGGAGTTCTGGTGCCTGCCTTGCAAGTAGAAGTCCCATGTTTGATCCCTGGTACCAAAAAAATAAATAAATGAACATATTCTCTTATTGAAAACATCAAAAGATCAAATTACTTAATAAGTAATATAAAATCTAAGAGGACTGGGTATATACCTTGGTGGTGGAGTGCCTGCCTAGCATGTGAAAGGCCCTGGGTTCATTCTCCAACGCCATAAGAAAATAAAATCCTAAATATTTTATCATTAAGGAAAACATTTACAAATATATCTATATGTGCATATCTGTATCATAGTTGTATCTATATGGATGTATGTAACAATCCAAGCCCCCTCTAACATGGAATATATTTTATTCAACTCAGGCATCAAAGTAAAAAAGGAAACCTGCTAACTTCAAAATAATATGGATTATATCAACAGGATTGCTCCCCAAAATGCAATAAAATTAGAGCTAATATGTAACTAGAAAATAATGGCATACATGTGAAAATTTCAAAACATGTCATTAAATTAGCAATTATGAGAAAAACGTTAAGTTGTAGTAAGAATCAGTGATCTTTTTCCTCACATTAGTTAAGATCATTTCCTCTCTGATAAACACGTATTAGATGTGTAATTATATCTGTATATTTTGTGTATTTGTATGCTTATACACAGACAGCCACAGAAAATGCAGATAATCATCGACTTCCATCAATTACTCCTTGAGTAAAGATTTTCAGCAATAATAGTTGCTTATTCCAAGCCATTTATGCATCAGTGGTGATTGATTCTTTTCCTTAATTACTCTTTTCATTATGATTCATTTCACGGGTATAAGAATGATGTATTATTTTAATGTATTTTCTAACATTCAATGATGTTTGCATTCCCAAAATAAACTCCATTCAGGAATATATCTTTTTAAATGTGTTCATAGGAGTGTGATCATAACGCATTCCTAAAATGTACCAATAAACTCAATTTACTAAAAAAATAAAATGTGCTCATAGATCCCTTGCTGTAATACTTGCAAGGTCCATGTTAAAACACATCCAAAATATGGAAATTTCCTATTAAAAAGTTTGTGATACTTTCAATAGTATTGAATAAGGCGATTCTTTAACATTTGACCGAACTTCCCTCTGCAAACATCTGAGATTCATTTTTTTGCTGGTAAAACTTCTTTGATACTTTCTCTGTTTCCTCTATGGTAATTATTTTGTTTAGGTTTTCTGTTTATCCTGTGTCTAATTTTCTTTTTTGTTTGTTTTTTGAGATAGGGTCTCACTTTGTAGTTCAGGCTGGCCCAGAGCTCACTATGTAGCCCAGGCAAGCCTCGAACTCAGCAATCCTCCTGCCTCTGCCTCCCGAGTGCTAGGATTACAGGCATGAGCCACCATGTCCAGCATTGTGGGGTGTGGTACTGATTGCTGGTGGGCGTGAGTCACCACACCCAATATTCTATCACTGTATGTGGTTACCAGGATGGAACCAGGGACCTTGCGCATGCTAGGCAGGTGGCGGAACCACTGAGCTAAATCTCCGGCCCTGGAACCACTGAGCTAAATCTCTGGCCCCTGAGTCCAATTTTTAAAACTTTTATTTTCTTAGATGCATATCCATGTAGTCTAACTTTTCCATTTATTTGCACAGGGTTTTGTAAAACAATCTTTTATGATCTTTAAAGTGCTCTTGATTTCAATTCCCTTGCAATTTTAATTGGAGAGATGGTATGAATTACTTTGTCAGCCATTATCATGGTTCATACCTTATCGGAACTTTTTTTTTTTTTTTTTGAGACAGGGCCTTGCTTTGTAGTTCAGGCTGGCTCTGAGCTCACTATTGTAGCCCAGGCAAGCCTTGAACTCAGCAATCCTCCTGTCTCTGCCTCCGAGTGCTGGGATGACAGGCATGAGCCACCACGCCCGGCACTGTGCTACGCGGTATTGATTGCTGGTGGGCGTGAGTCTCCATGCCCAGCATTGTATGTGGTTTCCGGGGATCGAACTCAGGACCTTGCACTTGCAAGGCAGGTGCTGGAACCTTTGAGCTAACCCTCCGGCCCTCGGAACTATTTTTAAAGCAAGTGGAAGATATTGTAAATTGATAAAAATATTTAGGGAAACAATGAGGAGGTTTCCTTTCAAGTTAGCATGCATGTATTTGTACTTGTTACTGTGAAACATTTTAGGCATATGTAAGAGTCATAGCTTACTGTAATGAACCCACAAACAAACTTTACTCAGCTTCAATAAATAATGAGTAATGACCAATCTTGATTAATTTATAACCCCACCTATTTCTCTATCTCATATACCGTTTTAAACACTATACTATACATAATTTAATGTCATCCATAAACATTTCAGTATGTGCCTTTATAACAATAAGTCATCCAGTTTTAGTGTTCTTAAAACTTGATAATTACAGATCTACAGAAAACTAGTGCAGAAAGCAACTTCCTACATTGTTAAAGTTTATATCTTTGGATATCTTTATTTATATCTTTGGATTATCTTTGTCAAAACCTGACAAGCCAATATTAGTACCTTACCATCAACTAAATACCAGCTTCAATTTCTACTAGAATTTCATTTTTCTGTTTCAGAACCTAATGCAAGATACATTACTACAGTACGATTTTGTACTTAAAACATAAATGTTTAATATAATCAAATACCCAACTAAGATCCAAATTTAAATTTTTCTCACAAATGCCATATGTTTTGTAATTGTTGTTTGTTTGTCTGGCTGTATGAGGGATCAAACTCACAACCTTGTGCTTGTAAAGCAGGCGGTGGTACCACTGAGCTAAATCCCAGTCCACAATTCCATATGTTTTTATAGTGTTTATTTGAATCAGGATTTCTTATGTTATCCTTTAGTGGATAATATATCTATTTTCTTACTATAATGTATTTATTTTTAGAACTTGGTGATTTGTCCTGTAGAGTTTGCAAAGTCTGGTTGTTGCTGGTTGTTTCCACATGAAAATATTTCAAAGATCTCTTTGTCCTACATATTTACATTTCAAATGTCTGATCCACAATAAAAAATAGCCACATGTTTGAGAACAAGGAGAAACTTAAAAGGCAAAACACAGTGGATCATTAGGGATCTACAGGAAAATATAAGGATGCTCATCACAACCATCTGTCCTGGAATTTTGCAGGGAGAAATACATAGATGTGAGTTCCCATCAGTCCTTGTTTAAGGGTGTCTTTGCCCCTGGGTTAGGAGGGTGAGTGACAGTTCTTCCTACTTTCTGGAGGGACATCTTTGTATGACACTAAGCTCTAACAACTCCATCAATCTGTGGCCTCAGAGAAGGGGCAGAAAGTAAGTTTACTGTTTGTTTGAAGCAAAACACATCAAAGGTAAAGTGACTATAAATTATCATAAAATTTTCAGAGCAGCAACTACTCGCATCAGAATGGAACCTGATAGCACAGGAGAATCCCAAGACAACACATCAAACATGCACCCTATCAATATACCAGGTGTGATTTAAAACAACTATGGTGAGTTTTTGAATTTATAAAATTTATTATAGTAGAAGATATTGCCATTACTCCCCCTCAAAATAGACCCTGCTCTCTCAGAACATGTTTCCTATCATTCTGATCACTTTCTGAAGCGGTTCTGGAAGTCCTCTTTCTCTGCTATATTCAGTTGCACTGTCATGGCTCTATGTGTTGCATTAATTTAAAATGTTTACATTTCATGGTCAAGTTGACTTTAGGGAAGAGCCAGATCCACTGAACAATCAGAATGAGGAGAGACTACAAAGTTTTATTTAACAGAAATAGCCATAAATGATTGAATAAAGAAAAGGGATTTAAAAAAATCAATATTTACACTAAAAACATATTACATTAAAGACATTGCCATTAATCTCCCTCAGAATATGCCATCTTACTCACAATAGACTTATTCCATCATACTTGGCAATATTTTAAAAATTTTTACTATAATTTTTTAAAACTTTAAGCATTCATTGTATGTGTAAATCACCCCTTGTGGACCTGTTGTTGCTGGGTCATGTCCCTAGGAAGCAGCAGGAACTGAATGAAATTGTCTAATGTAAACTTTCACAATGACCAGAGCCATTCTGATTGCTAGCCTGGATAGAAGTCCCTCAAACCAAAAGGTATCTGAATTATTCTCCTTTATAGGTAAATCTTTCTCTTCTTTTTTCTATCTTTTCTAGTTCAACATCATTTTTCCAACCACCACTGGTCTATCTCACTTTTTATTCCTCTTCTGTTTACCTTTAACACTGTTTTCTTTTATACCCTCAAGGAGAAGTATTGTAAAATTAAGTTCATAAGTGAAAGTTTATGAGTTAAGACATTTACAAATTTCTTTCCCAATTTCATCATTTATGTAACAACATGATCTTGGAAGATTACATAATCTCCCTGATACATGAATTAATCTTCTCCTGTAAATTAGAGCTAAACATAGGGTTGCTGTGTCATGGCAAAGTGAAACACCTCAAGGTCCCAGCAAAGTGCTTCAGCTCAACTGGCACAGATCTGGTGCTACAAGTACAAGAACTTCAAGGTTCAAGAACCCAAAAGTTCCTTTGAAGACTGGCCCACGATGTCAAACTGTGAGTACTATGTAGGCATGCAAGCACTTGTGTTCAGGATCTATGTAGCAGTGGAGGGGACGGACAAGGCGGGAAAGCAAGGACACAGAGGCAGAGAGGTAGAGTTCACAGAGCATACTTGTGTTTTTCAATTTCAAAAATATATTAAACAATTAAAATTACAAAGGAGTCAAAACTCAGAACTCATTAACCTCTGGAGTGATGTCTATTGTAAGTTTGTGGAATGTGCACATCTATGAACATTGGTATTTACAAAGGAAAAAAGAAGTTTGAGGGGGTGGGAAATAGTTGCAATTACATGATGAGGGAAGCTGAGAAAATAAAATCACTATTTTCAGTTCCCTGTGGAAAACATGGTAAAAGCTCACATCAAAATGAAACAATGAATGAACAAAAATGATTAGGATTATAGCCAAGTAGTAAAATATCATGAACTCGCGGCATTTCCAATGGGATATCAGGCAAGAATGCTTTCAAAAGAACAGGGACAGTCTCTATAGAACACTTTAGAAACAGACCAGTTTTGCCTGATCCCAGAATCAGAGGAAAACAGTTCAGAGGCAACAATGGAAGCATAGCCCAGGCAAGCACACTAACATCAACGGATGGGTGGAGTCAAATGAACTAATTCTCTACTTAAAATTTTAACTCTTGTGATTTCTTTTATGTAATTTTCCTTTTTTTCTGCATTATTGGGAACTGTAATCAGGCCCTTGTATATCGAAGGAAAGCCAGTGCCATGAGCTGAATGCCTCGCTTGCAATTGTTAATGAAATTTTGAATAGAACATTCCTTCCCTAAATTTTCGATAAATGCATGAGAATTCACAGAACTAGATCATGTATCCCCTCGCACTGCTGTGTTTTGTGTGTCAGTGGCATAAACACATCCAGTGGTCCTATAGGCATGTAATGTGAGTACTGAGGCCAATTGAAGCTGGAGTGTCACGACTTTCATTCCATGTGGGCAACTTAGTGAGAAGCTGCCTCGAAAGAATGGAAAATCAAAAAGATGAAGACAGGGCTTGAGGGTTAGCTCAGTGGTTCCAGCGCCTGCCTCGTAAGCGCAAGGTCCTGAGTTCGATCCCCGGTAACCACATAGAATGCTGGGCGTGGAGACTCACGCCCACCAACCATCAACACCACATACCACAATGCTGGGCGTGGTGGCTCACACCTGTCATCCCAGCACTCGGGAGGCAGAGACAGGAGGATTGCTGAGTTCATGGCAGCTTGCCTGGGCACCATAGTGAGCTCAGGGCCAGCCTGAACTACAAAGTGAGACCCTGTCTCAAAAAAAAAAAAAAAAAAAAGATGAAGACATATCTCACTCTTAAGCTATTTCAGGGCTCCATCTAAAATGTGGGAAATGGAGGAAGGGAACGTAACTAGAACATTCGCATTAGCTGCTAGTCTTCTGTGAGTTGACCAGCACATGGCAGAATAATAATTAGGCAAAAATGATGCTTAGAGAAGCAGAATTTGGGCCTGATCCATGCTGCTCTGGGTGGTGGAAAAACCCCAGGCCCCACCCTGCCACACCTTTAATCCAGCACCTCTAGAGTAACAAAAGGTAACAAAGACCCAGAGGGCAGGGCAGACACTAGCAGTAAAGCATTACAGCATGTGGGGACCCCCCCAGTCCTTGTTACCAGGGGTGAAGATGAGCTGAGTGCAAAGTCCATAGGTGGGAAGGCCTGGTCAGTTTCGGCTCTCCCATTATGGCTCCCAGACAGGATTGTTCACCATGTAGTCGAGTCCAAAGTCGTCAGCAGGAAGGCTGGTCAGAGTCGACCTCCCAGTTTTGTCTCCCAAGCAGGACCATTCCCACTACTAAACTACCATGGAAAAGTGACATGCAGAGATGTTTACTAAAAGATACCAAGACTTTGTGAGATTGTTTGCCAAATGGTCGAATAAACTTTGTTCCAGGTCATGGATTGAGTGCAGTGGCATCATGCCTCAGTGGGAAGTTAAAGGTCTGTAGTTCCCCTCCTGCTAAAAATACATAAATAAGTAAAAATATGAATTCATTCAATAGGCTCCGTTCTCGGGATGTGTAGGTTGTGCGGTCCCGAAGTCTGGTATGAGGAAGAGACACAGTCCTGTCCTGAGGGCCAGTGCAGCCTGAATGATTAAGCAGCAGGGGCTCTTTTGAACTTTTTCCCAATTTTCACTGTTGCAACTACATTCACTTGTAGTTGAATCAACATTCCAAACTTCCCCTGACTTCAGAGTGTTTACCAGGACTGTGCTGGGAGGTCATCCTGTGTACTCAGCACAAAGGGCATTGTTTACACAACAGTTTTGAACCTCCATGTTGGCCAAGTTCCTGGGAGAATTGCACTGCAATGCATGTTTCTTTAGAAGTGGGTTGGAACTTGGTTTAAGTGAAAACTGCTGCTGAATATTTTGCTACATTGGAGTGGAGCACCTGGCTGGCTGCATGTCAGTTGCATTTCTGCAGCACAACAGTTTTGGTAAAAAACATTAAGGGTGAGGGGCCAAGTTAGAGGCCTCCCGTGTTGTGCAGTATTTATCTATCAGTTGTGTGGAATAGAATCAAAATCTGAAGAAATTCTTAATACTTTCTTTTATTTTTAGAAAAGGTGTTCATACGTTTGTGCATTTAACGAAATGCCATCCTATGTACACCATGTGCATATTTTGCAATCTTCTCCTTACTGGACTTTCAGCAAAATGTGGCCCTTCTGGTTTCACACTATTGTACTGCCCAGATTGCGAGTCCCCCAAAGATCACCAAGACCAGCCGGACGTAAAGTACACAGGGTCTTTTATTCAGCAGGCTCTGGAGCGAGGACCGGCAACTCTCCTCACGCAGGAGGAAGAAGTCAGTGGCCCCGATCTGTTGGGAAGCAGGGTTTATAAAGGGAAAAACCACAAGCGGGGGTTTCCAGGCCTTGGTGTTTCATAATTGGGTAGAGGGGCCAGGGGTGTAATTTTCTCAAGCCACTTGGGAAGTGGGTTTTTCGGAGTTTACCACAGGATACATACTGTACATACTGTACATACTTGGCACAACCTGCTGTTCAGATTCTCAGAACCCTCCCACCTGTTGACTTTTTCGAGAATTAAAGAGCAAAGGGGGTTTACTTTGAGGTCAGATACACAACATGGACACTTTACACAAGATGGAGTCAGTTTGGTCTTTACACTGTTAGTGTCTGTTTTTGAGAAGTTTTTTATTTTTGTTTTCAGGCTGTTTTCTTGTTTACTTTTCTGTTTACATAATTGTCTTATACTGTCTGGTGTTTCTTGGTGCTATGTGCCCTCTTCTCACTTTATCCTTTTCCTTATTCATCTAAGAATTTCATTCTTGGAAAATATCTTCAAAAAGATTTCTAGAGTAGACCTCATATTTGAGTTGCAGGTTTCTCTTGATAATGCTCAAACCTTTTGATTTGGACATCTCAGAGATACTCTCACCTACACCTTTGTAACATGAGTGAATCTTTCCACCAACTCTCCAGCTATCTGAGGGGTAACTTTGACTTAAACATGTTTGACCCAGACCTCTCTGTCTCTCCTGAGGTCTCTCCTCATGTTATAGACACTATCCTGACTGCTTTACTTCCAGAAGTGTTAGAACCTGACCATTTCTTCTGATTTGCACTGATAACCTCGTTATTTCTCACTTGTGCATGTCAGCAGCTCCCTGTCTGGTGTTTGTTTATTTGTGCTAACTTGTTCTTTTGCAATCTAGGCACCATAATATATATGCAATTTGGTTTTTGCATTTGGAATAAAATCCACAATTTTACACTGCAGGAATCTTTCTTCCATCCTCAAACACTTTTCTTGTTCCTGTTTACTGCTGTCTCTAAACTTGTTAAATGCACTAAGTGTTGTGTGCTTCCTTCTGACTTTTGTAACTTTGTAGGTTTCCTCTGCCTAAAAGGTTTTGTTGACCCTGCTTACCCCCGACCTGTGTTTACTTAGCTGCTCAGCCTAATCTCACTTGAATGCCAGTGGCATAAATCCTTGTATTTTTTTTTAAATTTTCACAATTGAAATAAGGCATTTGTATAAATACTTCAGTTGTTTAATGAGCCCAGACCTTGCAGACTATTAGGAATCATTACCATCATTGTTACGTTCTATATGTGTAGCTTGTTACAGGGTCATGGCAAGGGAAAACTTTAGATATTAATTATTCGTGAGTTGGAGGAACAGAGAAAGTTACTATGGACAGCAGGCTCATAGTAATGTGGAAACACGAAAACTTTCTAACCATAATTTTGTTGGAGCCATGAAGATTTTCGCCAGTTTAGCTCTTATATCTGAGGTATCTATTAAAGCTTTTAACACATAAACTAAAAGCAGTAACTTCAAACTTTTATCATTATCTTCAAAGAGAAAATATTAGTTTTTTGCTCCTCAAAGCCTTACAGTGTTATGGTTAAAAAGAGCAGTGATCAAAAATTATTACAAGAGTCCTTTGAGAATGCCCAAAAGCTAATATGGGTCCTGCTCTATACTCCAAGGATAATTATCTTCAATCTGTGGTATGACTTTGATCAAATAGCTTTAAAAGCCAGTCATACAAACTGGATCTGACCATTTCACTGTCATGTGCAGTAAACCCACAGTGTGTATTTTCTCTTTGTAGATTTGTTCCAAAGCCTACAGAAACTGTCATGGGACTGTAGAGTAAAACCTCATCAGACAAGCCTTCATTAGATTCATGAGCGTTCAAGAGAACTCTCCATCTGTGGAGAAGGAAGCTGAGGACAAACATTGCAAATTCACACATTGAATATTGAAGAGAGTGATAGAACTCGCACATATTTTTTCTTTTGTTTAATTTTGTTGCTGTTCATTAATGAGTTCTTTTTCTGTCATGAAGAATTTCATTTTTATACTTGAAATAATTTATGAGTAAAAACATTTAATTCTAAGTGAATTTACTATAAAACAAAGGATATTTTCTAAAAATAATAGAAAAATAAAAACCAAAGAACTAGTATAGGACAGTGAGGTCAGTCACCATCATGGGTAAGATTACTATATATTTTCCTCTTCTCCTTGATTGACCTGTCTTGTCTGGAATGGATATAACATCCATGATATAATGATATCTTGAGTCTCCATAGTTGGTACAAGAACATTGGTTCCACTACTCATAACTGCATTTTAAATTATTCTTTACTTCACACCTGTTAATGGGAAGGTATTTTTTTTTGAGACAGGGTCTCGCTTTGTAGTTCAGGCTGGCCCTGAGCTCACTATGTAGCTCAGGCAAGCCTGGAACTCAGCAATCCTCCTGCCTCTGCCTCCCGAGTGCTGGGATTATAGGCATGAGCTGCCACACCCAGCTGGGAAGGTATTTTTAATGCAAAGCCTTAGCAAATAGTTTTATATTTATCTGTATAGGGAGATGGAATCACAAAAGTGCTTTTTTTCAGTGGATGTTTGAGATATGTAAAAATAAGTCACTTCCTTAATGTAGCTGTTGTCAGTTGCACCACTATAAGATGAGTATGAATGTATCACTTTAATATAATGTTTTTACTTCTTTCAGAGAAAGGAATAGGTCAATTTTTAATTTTTTGAGGAGTATCTTTACTGATTTCCATAATGATTATACTAGTTTACATTCTCACCAACAGTGTAGAAAGGTTCTTTTTCTCTCACATCGTTACTAACATTTGTTGTTGTTGTTGTTACGACTGGTGATGGTGGTGGTAGTGGTGTGCGTGTTCCTAATGATAACCTTTCTGTCTGGAGTAAGAGGGATTTGCATTTTCCTAATGGGTAAAGATGATGAGTATTTCAAATGTACTTACTGCCCATCTGCAGTATTTCTTTTTTTAAATTAAGTCTTTTGTTTTGGAGGGCTAGTTTTTTGTGTGTGTTTTTCATGTATTTTAGATACAAGTTCTAAAAAGTAAGAAGAATAGCTGACAAAACTTTTCTCATGTTTTCTAGGTTGTCGCTTCGTTTGGTCCTTTGCTGTGCAGAAACTTTTAAAAATGGTATAATTCTACTTGTTATTTCATGGTATTATTTCTTGTGTAACTGGGGTTCTTTTCTGGAAGTCCTTTTCTACTGCTATGTCTTTAAAAGTTTTATCTATTTTATCTTCTACCAGATTTACTTTTTCTCTTTTTATATCTAGTTCTTTGTTTCATTTTGGTTTGCCTTTAATACACAGAAATACAGACCTAGATTTATTCTTCTGCACATGGACAACCAATTTTCATACCAGTATTTGCTAATAATGCTATCTTTTCTTCAGACACCAGAATAGCCAAACCAATCCTGAGCAACAAGAGCAATGTAGGGGGAGGCATTACAATTCTGGATTTCAAGTTGTACTGCAAAGCTGTACTAATAGGAAGAGAAAATAGGCATATAGACCAGTGGAATGAAAGATATAGCTGGAACCTCATCCACCTTAGTTGTGTGACTTTGACAAAGGAGCTAAGGTAGTATTTTGAAATTACATTATTTCTTGACTTAATTATAGATCCACTTACAGGTATTAGAAATTATACACAGAGCTGAGCATGGTGGTACATGCTTATAATCCTAGCAATTGGGAGGCTGAGACAGGATTGCTGCTCATTTGACAATAACCTGGGGTACACAGTGAGTTCAGTGCCAGTTTAAAATGCATAGTGAGAGCCGGGCGTGGTGGCTGACGCCTGTAATCCCAGCACTCGGGAGGCAGAGACAGGAGGATTGCTGAGTTCGAGGCATGCCTGGAGTACATAGTGAGCTCAGAGCCAACCTGAACTACAAAGCGAGACCCTGTCTCAAAAAAAAATGCATAGTGAGACTCCTGTCTCAACAAACAAACAAACAAAAAATGAAATGATATATATAGAGAGATCCGTTATGGCTTGCATGATGTTGTTGCCCCAATGCTCATAGATTTGGCTTTGGGGAGGTCACTGAATCATGGGTATATGGTACTGAATTAGTCCATTGATTGGTTCTGGGTGTGGATTATGAATTTATGAAGAGGAAAGATCATGCCATGAACTGTTTCTCCTCTGCCCTGCCCCTCCATCATTCCACCATCCTACTTTTCTTGGAGCCAGCCAACTATGACTTGAATCCTCTACAAACTGTGAGGTAAAACTTTTCTTCCTTCAACTTGTGGGTGTTGAGTATTTTGTCCCAGCAATGAGAAAGTAAGACAACTCCTTGTGTATTTTCCCAGTTTCTTTCAGTCAGAACGTATTGCAAAAATCTTATGCTATCATAAAATAAAGTTGAATTTATGCTATTATGATTTGGGTTTTACTTATCCTCAAAAAGACATATGCTGTAGGCTTGCTTCCTAACCTGTGGTGCTACCACTGGAGGTAGGTCCATGAGATGGTTGAACGCACTGTGAGGAAATTAGATCATTATTGGACACACCTTGAAAGTGATGTTGGAGCCCTAGCCACTGTGTCTCCCTCTTCTTTCTATCCTGGCCTTCCTGGCCTATACAATGAGAAGATTTGCTCATCAACATAGTAGCTGTCATGTTCTGCCTTCCCATGGGGTGAAAGCAAGGAAACCAGCTCACCACGGACTCAAACCACTTCAGCTGTGAGCGAAAATAAATCTGTATTATAAATTGATTTTCTAAGGTATTGTGTTACAGTGACAGAAAGCTAGCAAATGTAATCCTCAGGTATTAGTTTAGTTTCCTCTTTTATCTGTGTTTTTGTTTGCATACTAAATAACTTGTTTTTTAAATTAATACTTATGTGATTTCATGTATCCACCTTTGCAGTCTGAATATTAAATAATCCCAACAGCACAGGAATCTTCCTTCATATTGGCTTTTTATGATCATGACCGCTGATCTCTCTAGTCCCATCCCTAATACTAATCCATGATTTCTAGTACTATTTAATAATTTATCCTCCATCTTCTGCTATGTGACATTTTGGGCTTGATTTTTATTCACTCAGTATAGTTGCTGAGGATATTCTTCCAGGTTGTGATGTATATCAATAATTTATTCCTTTTATTGTAGTGATATTTCATGGCATAGATATTTCACAGCTTATTTAACCAGATATCTATTGAAGGATATTTTACTTGATTACAGTTTTTGGCTATTGCAAGTACAGTAAGCACATACACATTTTTTTATATATGAGCATAATTTTCCCTCTTCCTGAGATTAATGTTCAGGAATGCAATTTCTGGATCTTGTTGTACTCTTGTGTTTTCTTTTGAAATAAAAAAATGTCCACCGCAACCTCACACACCCAAAGGTTGGAGTTTGGGGGTTGACTGGCTCAATGAGTCTGATAATTCACTGCTAAGTTTAAATCACTGATGTGATGTCAGAAAGTCTATTATGATCCATCTATCTATCTAAGAATGTACGTCAATTTTGTATGATTGTCCTATACATTTTGTATGTTTTTGGCCTTTCAGTCTGGTTGATAATTGGTATATATGGTAATTAACTTTATAATAATTTATAAAATAAATCAATCAGTCTGATGCTGGCAAAATAAAAATTGCTGGAGGAGAGGATGAAGAAGGAATTGAGTCCTCTCCGGTACCTGTGGAAACACAGAGGCTAAATGTGTGTGCTGAGAATGCTTGCGGGTGGCCTGCAGATGCCAGCAAGCAGAGACACGAAATGACCCAACCTAGGGCTCAGAACTTTTGAGACAATATCTTGCCGTGTGATCCAGGCTGGCCATGAAGGTTCAACCTCCCAAATGCTGGGGTTACAGGCGTGCAGCTCCACACTCGGCTATGTATTTCTCTCTGATTAAACCCAGGGCCTGAGCCTCATTGTTCTTCAAGCTGTCTGAGAACTCTAAACTCCGAGATATGATATAAAAGGCAGACAGGTTTCATAGTGATCTTTTGCAAGTTAATAAATCTAACTTTAAAAAAGAAAAGGAATTGAGATGCGTTACGTACCTGTACTAATTCCCTACAATGAATTTAATTATCATGCAATGTAAATATATAATAATAGAAACTACAAATCAAAGAAAAAACTGTAATGTTGAGGGTGGAGCCAGGCTTTGGGGGTGTGGTCCAGAAGGACTTCCGCCCTTCTTGCGCCTCTCCATGCACTCTTTGGCCTGGTAGCCATTTCACGTGGTGCTGTTCTGCAGTGTGCCATGATGTGAGCAGCTTGCCTCAGCTCACCTCGACCCAGCTCCTCTGCAGTGCAGTCCTGCCTTGCAGAAAGCAGACTATGGACTGAAGAGCTAGAAACTGTGAGCCAAATTCCATAAACCTTTCTTCCTTTGAGGATGTAGGATTGTGTGTCAGCCAGGAGGGAAATAACAAAGTCTGTGTAACATATTTCAAGGGTGGAAAGCTTTTTTAGATTGTCATCCGCACTGTATAACTGACTCAGTTTCTCCACATAGCCACTAGATGAGCACTGCCACTATTTTTTAGCCTTTCTTAAGAGCATGTGGTGATATCCCATTGTGGTTTTAATTTTTCAGTGTCTGGACAACTAATGATTTGAATACACTTCTGCACGCCCATTTGCTGTCTTACATCCTTTCTGGTAAAATATCTGTGCTTATTGTTTTGCACGTTTTCAAATATTCTGCTGTTGACTTTTGATATTTATATATTCTATAGACAGATACTTCATTGGATAAATAGTTTGCAAGTATTTAAGTGTGTAGCTTGCATTTTCATCTTATTCAGTTGTAACTGCAGAGAGTGAAACCTGATTTAAAAATGTTTAGTGAGGGCCAGAGATTTAGCTCAGTGGTTCCAGTGCCTACCTCGCAAGTGCAAGGTCCTGAGTTTGATCCCCAGTAACCACATACAATGCTGGGCGTGGAGACTCATGCCCACCAGCAATCAACACCACATACCACAGTGCCGGGTGTGGTGGCTCACGCCTGTCATCCCAGCACTGGGGAGGCAGAGACAGGAGGATTGCTGAGTTCGAGGCTTCCCTGGGCTACATAGTGAGCTCAGGGCCAGCCTGAACTACAAAAGCGAGACCCTGTCTCAAAAAAACAACAACAAAAAAACAATATTTGGTGAAGTCCAATTGTTAATTACATATTTATGTTGCTTGTACTTTTAATATGACGCCTGTAAACTCTTTACCTTGCCTTAAATCCTGTGGTTGGATCCCACATTATTTTTTTCCCTAAAGGTTTTTTAGTTTTACATTTAAGGTTGTGATTTGGTGTGAGTTAAATGTGAGACATAGATCATTTTTGGTTTTTGTTTTGTGAGTGTGCAATTGCTGCAATACCATTTACTAAAAGGAAGTTATTCTTCCTCAGTTGAATTGACTTTGCAGCTAGGTTCCAGAAATTGTTCAGCATATTTGTGTGGCGCTACATCAGTGTTATCTTTTCTGTTCGATTGGCTTACAGTCTGTTCATCTAGCAATTCTACATTGTCTTAATTATTATAGCTCAATATATATTAACATATGAAAGACTGTTACTGTGATTTTGATCATTTTAAAGATTTTTACCTAAGAATGACTTATGTTCTATCTTAATTGTAGAAAAGTTGTGTATGTATATTGGAAACTTGTTGATTTTGACAGAAATTTCATGTTAGTAAATCGGGAGAAAAACAATATACTTACTATATAGTATTTCAGTTCATAAAATGTTTTTCTCTGTTCAGATTTTCTTCTGTATTTTGTCAGCACTGATTTTCACCACCTAGTTAATGTTTGTCAAGCATGTTTTAATTTCATTTTCAGATTTCCATTGTTAATATATGGGACTATGATCGATTTTTTATGTTGACCTTGTATATTCAACACTAACTGGTAAATAACTCACATATGTTTACTTTTAGGATTTTTTTGTTATATATTCTTTGAGATATTTTCATGTTGATCATTGTCATCTCAAAAAGGTTTTTACTCCTTTCTATCTGCCTTTTATTTGTTTTTGTTTACTGAAGTGGCAGAAGCTTTTTTTTTTCTTTTGAGACAGGGTCTCGCTTTGTAGTTCAGGCTGGCCCTGAGCTTACTATGTAGCCTAGGCAAGCCTCGAACTCAGCAATCCTCCTGCCTCTGCCTCCCCAGTGCTGGGATGACAGGTGTAAGTCACCACGCCCGGCAAGCAGAAGCTTTTAATAGTAAGTCTAACTGGCAAAAACACGAATCTTTGCCTTGTTTCCAAGTTTAAGGGAAAATACCTAGTTTCAGACCATTAAATATGGTGTTATGTGTATGTTTGTTTAGTTGCTTTTTTCAAATTGAGATAATTTCCGTGTTTAACCTGAGAGACTTTATAATGCATGTGCTTTGTGAATCAATTCATGTGATTAACTTTTTTCTTCTTTTGCTTATTAGTATGGTAGATCACTGTAAAATACTGAACCAGACTTACAAACTTGAAATAACTCTTAATCATAGTCATAGTGTATAATTGTTTTTGTATATTACTGGATTTTATTTGCTAAAACTGCCTTGAGGGTTTTTGAATCTTAAGTTTGTGAGATGTCTTTTTTGGGGTATTCTATTGCTGTGGATTTTATATTGGAGTTAATACTGTTCTCTTACATGAATTGGGAAGAAAAGATCAATCTCAAAACGGGAACCGAGAAACTGGGGTTCAACTATCTCTTCCAAAGTCACATCCCCAGTAATCAAGAAACTCCCACTAGGCTTTATAGTTCTACTTCTGTCTCCTCTCTTCCCCTCGTCTTGTCTCCCATCCCCTCTGTTCTCTTCTTTTCTGTTCTTTTTCATTACAGGGGATTGAACCCAGGGCTTTTGCAAATAATTACAGCCCCCTTTTCTTTACAATGACCTACATCTCAAGGCTTTTCTCCATTTTATTTTCAGATGGGTCCTTGCTAAGTAACCCAGGCTAGGCTGGAACTTGCAATCTGTCTGCCTCAGCTTTCCAGAGAACTAGGATTACAGGCCTGTGCCACCACTTGGGCTAGGCCCCACTTCTTAGAGGTTCCACACCACCTCTGTGGCACCAAACTGATGACCAGCCTCTCAGCACGAGTCCTGGAGTGGAAAACCACACCTGTATCATTATTCCAGCACTAGTCCCTAAGGTTTGTGTCCATCTCACAGAGAAAAAATTAATTCATTCTATCCCTTATAGTTCAGAGTCTTAGCTCTTCCCTCATTGCTCAAAAGTCTGTTTCCAAAGTTTTGTATAAATTTCAAGCCACGCTCTTTCAACTGTGAGGCACTGTAAAATCAAAAATCAAGTTACATACTTCTGAGATACAAGGTGAGACTGGGATGGAATAAAGATTCCTATTTCAAAAGGGAGAAGGCAGGAAGCAGAAAGAAGTAGTCAGCTCAAAGAAAGACCAAAAAGGGGTAGGGCAGGCACTGAACTGTAAAGCTTCAAGACTGGCTGTCTGGTACACTGGAGGAGGGGTAAGTCCTCAAGTCTCATGCCTCTAGTTCTGCTGGCGGCTGGTGTGTGTTTGTTCTCGAGCTGGTTTTGCAGACTACTTGTACCTGTGGGGGGATACTGGGCTGGGGTGGGGTGGGGTGTCAAGTTACTTCATGTTGCTAGTTTTTGTATCTCTCTGGAGTCTGTGCTCTAACCTCTCTCCCAGAGCTGCTCTGAAACTACAGGAGTTTGGACCCTGCAGCTTCTTCCTGACCTTCAAGGTACTTCTGAGGTCTTGGAAATTGCTGTGAATCTGCGGCCCTTAGAGTTTGCACCATGTGAGCGCCACCAACTTCTGCCTCTTGTGGCTTGTGCCACAGCTGCAGGGGCTGTGGAAGACCCACCCTGGGAGGAAGTCACAACCTCAAGTTGACCGCCAAGGGTTCTGGCAGTGAGCCTGTGAGGTTTAGTGTGCTGCAGGTTTTATGAAACGATCCTGTCCTAGAGGGTGGAGGATCTCTGGGCCTGGAACTGGAGAGGTCCTGCATGATTTCTGAGAGTCCTTTCAAGCTGTTTTCCAGTTGGCCTTACAATTAGTGTTTCTGTGTATCTTTTTAGTAGGCAGGCAGCCTTCCAGGTGTTTTCTTTGCTCTTTGCCTGGCAAGACCGCCCTTTGTTTTAATTTTGTTCTCCTCTTCTCTCATGTTACTGGCCTCTGAGGTGCTCCAGGTTATGTACTCATGGGGTCTTCGTTTGCCACTCCTAAAGAAGCCGTGGTGAAAGAGAACAGGGGTTTATTGAACACTGGCATTGAAAAGATGAAGGGGCCCTATTTCACTCATTTTGCAAAACACCATCTTCTCTGTCTGGGTGTGCAACGGTCTTGTATAGTAAGGGGCGGAGGGACACAGTAAAACAATAGAGCACCCCCGCTTTGCTTTGGCCCTCCTCCCCCTCTTCTGCTCCTCCTTTCCTGTGGAAAGGAAGCTGGGCCCAAGCCTCTTGGAATCTGTACCTGAGAAGGTTTGGAGAAGCCAGTTGTTTCTAAAGCAGAAAATTTCAGCTTACAGGTTTTGTTTTCCCTCGCTGGTTACACCTTTACTCCCAACACTGATTGTAGATCTGATTGAAAGTAGCCAAAATCACCTATGCCCCCAGCCTGAATATTCTGTTGTTTTGAGATTTCTTTTTTGTATTTGTAAAAATTTCACTTGGAGTCAGGATCTCACTACATTGAACTTATGATTCTCTTGCTTCAGCCTCCCAAGTAACTAGGACTCCAATCATACACCAACACATTCTTTTTTTTTTTTTTTTTTGAGACAGGGTCTCGCTTTGTAGTTCAGGGTAGCCCTGAGCTCACTATGTAGCCCAGGCAAGCCTCGAACTCAGCAATCCTCCTGCCTCTGCCTCCTGAGTGCTGGGATGACAGGCGTGAGCCACCACACCTGGCACTGTGGTATGTGGTATTGATTGTTGGTGGGCGTGAGTCGCCACTCCCAGCATTCTATGTGGTCACCAGGATCGAACTCAGGACCTTGCGCTTGCAAGGCAGGCACCAGAACCACTGAGCTAAATCTCCAGCCCCACATTCGGTTTTTTGTTTTGGATACTTTTTGCAGTAAACAAATTAGTCTTTAATTTTTTATCTCGAATCTAGTCTATCATTCTTAATTTTGGCTTCCTGTAATATCTTAGGGCATGGATACATACAACTACATTCTCTCCAAATGGTGTAGTAATTCTCTACAACTTTTAGCAGAGTCTTCTTGCATCAGTGTTGTGGTCAGGAGGACTTACCCTATTTCTAAGGTATTCTGCTATTTCTAGCCTTATCTGGTAGTTGGTGGAATCCAGTTTCCCATCACCTGTAGAATGACGGCCTCAGTTTCTTGATGCCTGTGTACTTACAAGCCCCTTTCAGATCCTTGCCACATAGAATTACTCTACACAGCTACTTGTCTTACTAAAGCCTGCAAAGTAGATACTGTAGGAATATATATTGTAACCCCAGAAGAGGACTACCTTGACTTTTGCTGAATTCTCATTCATTTGATCAGAAATGCACAGGAGATTTGTGGAAATGTCACATTAGCATGACCTTTTGGCGGCTAATGGGAAATGAGTCTCAGCCAAGTATTTAGTGGAGTGGGGTGTAAAAAGAAGCAGTCGGTATGTGAATACCTAGCACTTAGTAGGAGCTCAATACATAATTGACACAGAAAGGGGTGAGAGCGTATTAATTAAAGTCAGCTGAAATTTTAGATTTTGGAGTTCAGAAAAGAATTACGACTAGTGTTTATCAGCCAGATTACCTGAGAATAATGTCTATGGCATAAAATGGTTTTATCTGTATCAAAAAACTGTTTCTTCAGAGAGACAACAAATCAGCACAAAATCTACTAAAGAAGTAAAAAACAGTATCAAATATCCAGTTAGAAAGATCTTCTGAAAGAATTGAATATTCATAGGACTCATAAATTTCCCACAAATTATAATACATTATAATTTCCTACATAATTTCAAGGAATGTGATGAGCATTTCCAATTTCCAAGTAGTAATTTATTTTAGCTATAACACACACATTGCTAGTGTGTTAAGATTTGATTGGTGTTGATTTGAAACCATTTGTTAAATTTAATGCAAATTTCTTTCTTACCACATTTGGAGTTTATTAGTTACTTTTCTCTCATTGCTGAGACAAATACCCAACACCCAGAGTTAAAGGGAGAAAGTTTATTTAGCTCACAGATTGTAGAGGTTTTGGTCCATAAATGACTGGCTCCAGAGCAGAGTGACACTTGGCAGAGGGGCATCACCGAGAAACAGTTTGTGGCACCCACATGGTAGGAAAACCAACAAAGGACATTGACAGCAACTTTCTGCCCCTTTTATCTTATTCAGTCTAAAGTGAGTAGCACTCAGACTCCTAATCCTAGTGCCCCTGAGCCTAGCATTGCACTGTGAATCAATCACACATTTCTAGATTCGACCACCTGTAAAAAAGCCCCACCTAAGATTGTATGAGGCTTTGGGAGAATATCTAGATATATGCCGTAAAAGACTTGTGTCAAATAAAGAACTTGCACATAGTTTGCTCTTAACTTAGTTTCAAGTGTCATAGAAAATTAAGTCATTAGGACTCTTGGGACTGCTCTCAGTGGTTAAGCATATACAGTAGTATAATAACATCATTGGTTACATTTAGAGGTTTCTCATTTCATCAAATCAACAAATATTTACTGAGTGTCGGCATGTGCAGTCCAATGGAACTGCACTGAGTAAATTCTTCAGTTTTCTAATACTGTCCTCTTGTTTGGAGACTATGTAAGTTTGATTCAGGGAAACTTGGCTGGAAAAATAAAGCTATATAAAGCTCTTCGTTAATTTGCATGTATCTATGACACTGTTTCCCATGATGCACCTCAAAAATCTACTTGAAATCAAAGAAAATAAAGTTCACCACATGGTATGTGCTATAAAACAGGTATCCAGAGATAATTCACATTGGTCCTCAAGTCTTCAGAAAATCATAAACATCTGGGTTTTGTAGCATATAATCTGCTGGGTTTTGACTAGGAGAGGTTTTATTTCTGATAATGAAAGGAAATAAGATGACATGAAGTAATTTAGGGTGTTGTGCAGCTGAGAAAGAAGTAGTCTCATTTACATCGCTGTTTATCACCTCCTTTCCATCCGTGTAGTGTTCTGTGTTTTAAGTGGAGGAATATAGTCACCTGAAGACTGGGTTATATCTGTTCCAGAATATACTTGAGACACAGTAGGGATTCAGTAGTATTTAAGAGTGCAATAGGCAAAGTTTTGTGATCAAATTTAAGAAACTGTTTCAGACACATCTTAAGATATTTGTCAGCATAATCCTGCCGTAATCTCACTAGGTACAGATTTGGACCAGAAATCTGTATCCTGACAAAACTGCTAACATAACTTGTCCCTAGATATGGACAAAACCAAGGAAAAAAAACAAACTGTTGACAATTCTAGTGCCAAAAGATGGTGGACTTGAACACAGGACCATGTTGTTGTAGCCATGACTTCTTCCAGAGAGCAGTGGCGTAAGTTGTGAAATAGGCATGACAGAATCCCTACTCTCCAAGAACTTATGGTCTGGCAGGAGAGTTATGTAGTTGACCCACAAGACAAAAATTTCAAGAACCTCTATGTTGTTATATAATAGTAGTAAAACAGCCTTCTTGGTGCTTCTGGGTAAATTGTGAAGGGGAGATCTTGCGAGCTATACTTATTCCCTGACACTTTCCTCTCTGCCACTTACTCTTCCCCTGTCCTGTGCTTTCTGGTCGTCATGAACTGAGTGGTTTTGTTCTTCCATGATATTCTTTCATGATGTTCTGCCTTTGGATTCATCTGATTATGAACTAAAGCCTCTGTTACCATGAGCCAAAAGAAACCGTTGCCTCCTTGTATTCATGTCAAGTACTGTGTTCTAGCATTTGGAAAAACTGATACACATACAGTGTATTTTGTCAATTGTAATTTGAAATATATCAATGTACTAAAAGGGCTCTCCCTTACAAGAAGTTCAGGAAAATAGAAATACAGCTCCATGTTATAAATTATTTGGGGAAATTCGTGGAAATGTACACAAAAGGAGATACATAATATTCATATTTTTCTCTACCTTGTGTTAATCTAAGTAGATATTGGGTGATTATACAAAAACATTTGGAGCTTTCTCACTTTAACTCATAATAACCATGACAGACTGTCCAGAAAAATATATAGTACTGGTTAAACTAATGGCCCACTAATGGCCTTTTGAGTAGCAAGGGAATTTAAATCCTTTCTCTGTTACTTCTTTACTATGTAATGTTGAGTTCATGTACTTAATTTCCATGAGATTTAGTTCACAGTTTCAAAATGATATCAGTAATAATATCTATGATGTCTCATTGGGTATTTGTCTTGTGACTTTCTATGAACTGTGGTAATATGCTGGAGCCTTTTGAAACAGATAGTTGTCCAATCACTGTTCCTAGTTAAAAGAAGACAGACGTTCATTTTTTTATTATTATATTTTTTACCCAGACAAAATTCATCCTTTCCAGTGTTCTGGCACATGCTGCTAATGCGAGCAATCAGGAGCCTGAGACAGGAAGATATCCATGAGTTCGAGGCTAGAATGGGCTATATAGTGATTTTTTATAAATTTATTCAGCTTATTGGTACATTTTAGTTACGCATTATGATGACATTCATGATTGGGAATTTGTAACTGTACATGACGTATGTTGATGCTCATTTCTTCCCATTCCCCTGCCCTCCCGCCACCCCCTCCTCCCTTAGATATAAGCTTTGTTTCCATTTTTTCCTTCTTACCTTAGAATTTTTCTTTTTCTTCTTTCCTTTCCCCTGCCCCCTCCCTAGACCCCCTTCTCCTTTGAACATTTTCTTCCTACTTCACATTATCTATTTGACCTTTTGGTCCTTATTTACAGTTTGAGTTTCTCCCTGTCTCTCCTGCCTTTTAATTAGGCATTAATATTAACTGGTGACTCTTACATGGACTTCAAAACAATACAAAACTTAGTTTAAGTCCTGATAGGCTACTAGATCCCCCGGATTCTCTGCTTTGTGCTGCAAAATAAATGCTTATTTGAGTACATATCCAAGAATAAAGAAGGGAGGGGGAAGGAAGGAAAGAAGGAAGGAAGGAAGGAAGACAGGAAGACAGTGAATTTAAAGTTGCTCTTTTTGAGTTGTTCTGAACAATAAGCTACCTGTTACTTCAGACTTCTCTTAGCTGATGTAACTGAATCCAGGTTTGGTGTTTGGTGGGGGAAAGAGACTTAACACTCCAGGGAAGCCAAGTCCTCCTGGCTCCTGTGTAAAGCTGATACCTAAAACAGACCGCCGTGTGCCTGGGAATCTGTACCACCTGACAGGGTCTCCCTCTCACATGCCCCTGCAGAAGAAGGCATAACAACACAAGTTCTATTTTAACTTGCCCCACACTGTGGAGCCAACGGGTCTCGGCACAGGGCCGTATTTCTGTGGGATAATATGATGGGGTTAGTATGACTTCTTTCTTTTTGACTCAAGTCTTGAAAATATTTCCTCCTCAACAGAGTTCATCCTTTCATCCATGCTGATGTATGTTTTAGGTTTGTCTTGACAACTGATGACTAACAAATGTGTCAAATATACTCTTTTCCATATTCTCCTTCACCCTCTACTGAGTAGTGTTGTCTTTTCTTAAATAGTTTCTATGCTGATTGACTTTTTATCCTCCCTCCTTTTCTTCATGTTCTGTTGTAAGGGAGCTTTCACTTTTTGCCATTGCTTGAAAAGAGATATGAATGAGGTCATCAATGACCACAATATACTTTAGTTCTTATAATAAATTAATAGGTATTATGAATTAGGGAAACTTGTAGTAATAGCTTTTTCTACATCCATTTTACATGGATGTCTAATGTGTGCTTAGTTAAGGAACAGACTTCCTTGAAGCTTAGTATAGCTCATCAAATGAAGTGAAACTGATGTACTAATAATTTTCAAATATAATTATCAAAGTCTCCTGTGTATACTAGGTAGTAGCTTGATAACATAACCAGATACTGCCAAATGTGTTACTATTTATGACGCTGTATTTTTCAGCTGATGAAGTGACCATTTTTATAGCATATGACTGTATGACTGATTAAGCTTATTTATGTGACTATTCTCAAATGTAAAATAATGTTACTTATAAGCAATAACAAAGGTGTATAATTGAAGCATAAAAATAAGTAGTGTCATATTTTGTGTTTCTTTAGCCACTGGACCAAAGTACATTACTAAAGGATATTTTTGTCATATCCATACACTACTACCTCATGAGAGTAGATTTTGATCCAGTGGCTATAGGTAAATATAAAACAGGAAAGTACTTTATTCAAGTTCCAATTGTATTTTGGCAACATGATTTAAAGTGTCATGTCTTAAACTTCAGTACTTGTGTAACATACATTTTTGCCATATTCCTATTTTGACTCAATTATTCATTTCTTATATTGAGCTATTTTTGTTTTGCTTAACAAGTATCCTTGAAACCCAAAGATTTATTATTTTTATAATTCATATTCAAATAAAGCATAAAGATTGTTAAGGTATAAATTGAAATAATTCATGCACCCTCAATCATAATTCAGTTTCCTTTCTGTAAAGTAGGTAATGAAATCATTGCTGTACATTCATATGTATCTTGTTGTACATGCATGTATACATACCCAGAAAATAACATAAGTGTGCAATATACCTTCCCTGGATAATTTTGTTTTTCTTTTTATACTTCAGTTTGGGTTTTATGTAAGAATTCAGGCCGGGCGTGGTGGCTCACGCCTGTAATCCCAGCACTCGGAAGGCAGAGACAGGAGGATTGCTGAGTTCGAGGCTTGCCTGGGCTACATAGTGAGCTCAGAGACAGCCTGAACTACAAAGCGAGACCCTGTCTCAAAAAAAAAAAAAAAAAAGTAAGAATTCAGAATTAAGGTAACCACTCTTAATTCAAAATCATGAAAATATGATACTGATGTTAAAGGACTTGATTTATGAAAAGCTTGTTTTTTTAAATAGCATTTAGCAAATGAAAATTAGTACCCCCATTGCAATTGCAAACACTAATTTGCAATTTGCTAAAGAATTAGTACTTTTGCTAGCAGGTGTTGATTTGTAACTAAAATGAAAATTCATGAGATCCTTGTGGGAAGTACAATGTTTTTAATTTCTATCCCTGAAATCTTTTCATAAAATGAGTTTTCATAAAATTTATGGGACTCACAGGTCTGTAGGAGTAAATTCCTGCTTTTATAATTTCTGAAGTGGAGTTTGTAATTTCTCACTTTACTATGGAGTTACTATGATATTTGTATGAAAGAGAAACATCAGTCTTCAGGGACAAATCAGGGTTGATGTCTTAATAAATGATTTCAGTGATGACAGTTGTGGCTTAGACCTGAAATGTCCCATGGAAGTCTCCTGTGTTCAGCTGTGGGGCTCTTGGGAGGTGACCGGCGCATGGGAGCACTAAACTTGTTACTAGACTGATCCACTGATGAGTTCTGAGTTGAATGTGCTCTGAGGCAGGCAAGCCTGACTGGAGGTAGGTTGGAGAGGGTGTGCCTGGGAAGGGCGTTTTCTTTTCCTGGCTCTTCCCTTCCTTCTCTGCTTACTGATGGCCACAAGCTGCTTTCCTGCACCAGGCCCTTCACTGACCCTTTGATCTCTCCTTGGAATGACGCTCACAAAACGGGATTTGCACAAGTGTCTCAGAAAGTGGCAAGGATGCTGGGGTAAGAGTGTTTAAAGAGAAGGGGGAAGCCTGGGGATTTAGTTAGGGCTACTGTGCCTAGCCTGGAAGCACAAGGGCCAGAGTTCAATTTCTGGTGCTAGAAAAAAAATCAGGATGTTTATGAATCTTTTACTATAATACATATTTTAAAAATATTCCCTGATTATGCCAGTCAAGCTTTATATTATCAGACATTAATTATATTGTTTAAACATGTGTGATATTATTTTGTAACTAGCTGTTAGTTCTTTTCCTAAAACTCTGACTGTAAGAACATGCCTATCATAGTGCAAATTGGAAACCTAAATTCAGGAAAGATAGGCCATTATTCAGAGGATCTTTATTCTGCTCTATCTTCTTTCAGAGGATGCTTTTCTTTAAGTGATATGTCAAGGCTGAGTCTGTCCTTTTAACATAGTTACAATTGCAAAATTTTATATCTTATTTCATACATATGAATAAGAAGCTTTCACAAAAAAATTGCCAAGCCAAGAAAAAAATACAGCTCGATATGCTTTAAAAAACTTTGACATGTATTTAGGTGCTTTCAATAACCCCACTATTTGTAGCTTGATTCTATCCCTGGTACTCATTTCTGACAGTTGTCAATTCCCTTTTGTAAATAGCTAGCATCTACATTGCTTGGTCAGGGAAAACTCTTATTTAAACTAATGAGAAAATGTCAAATAATATCCTAATATAATGGTAACACATGAAGTCAGTAATGCACAGGATATATCCTTGTTAATACTTGGTTATGTTGAGTCTTACTAATTTTAGGCATTCTAAAGCATGTGTAATGGTGTCTCCTTCTGACTCCATGAAGATTGATGGTTTGACCATCTTTTTGTTTGATTATAGACTACGATGGAGAAGTGATAAAAATCATCAACTATTAGGATGTTTATTTTTTAGTTGCAAGGACAGTATACATTCTGAATTTACTAAAATATTGCATCCTATGTCTGCACTGCTTATCGCTTTTAATTATACATTTTAATACAGATTTATCAATAATTTAAAATCAGTCCTTTAATGTACTCTTTAAGAAACATTTCGCCAGGGTCACAATGCTATCTGCTATTTTCTTTTAGAGGTTTTATGGATTAACTCTAATTTGAGGTACAGGATGAATGTGGCATAACTTTCTGCTTAAGGTATAAAGTATCAGAAAAGGTTTATATTATTAGCTTCCTGATTTCCTGATTTTGCACAGACATTTACTTTAAAAGCATTTTTTAACCAAGACTACCTTACTTGCTACCTTTATTAAAATCAGATGTTCACTTGATGAATATGTGTATTTGTCTTAGATATTTTAGATTCAGTGCTAATTTTTAATAATGTGATAATGTGAGAATATGAAAGGTATAGTTTCCAGGAATGTCTTGGTTATACTTTGTATGCAAATTGATTTCCATTTAAATTTTACAATTAAATGATAAATTTTTACCCAAACAGCAGGAAAGTTTGACTCTTATTGTTTTGAATTTCTAGAAAAATTTAGGAAAAATTGGTGTTTATGAGGAATGTTGTGCTTCTCAATTTTAGTTTGTAATGTACTACTTGACTTTTAGAAATAAACCTTTAATTTTGAAAAGTGTTCAGATTTACAGAAAATTTGCAAAGACAGTATAGTCTTCATATATTCCTCATGGTATTTCACATTCCTTATAATACTATTAGCTTACATTACTGTGATACATTATTAAAAGCTCAGGGATCCATAGTAGTATATTGCTATTGAGTCCTTTTCTCTTCCGGGGTCCTATCCAAAATATCTCCCGTCTCCTTCAAACTCTGAAATTTTCTCAGTTTTTCTTTATTTTTCGTTATCATTGTCACCTAAGGCATACTAGGAAGTTAGCCTGTTTCACTGTATTGAAAGTTGGAAAGATCTAATGATTTCTGATGAAATACCCTATCAGCCACATTCATGGTGATATGTCCATAGACTAATGATTTATTTTCTCAAAATCGGATGAGGATATTGAACTTCAGAAAAAATAACACTCAAGTGAGCTGCCCTTATTATCATATAATTTGAGGTGTATGATACATATATTGACATTACTGATACTTTTAGCTGTGATCATTTAGTTAAGATAGTATTTATGGGCCGGAGATTTAGCTCAGTGGTTCCGGCGCCTGCCTCAGAAGCGCAAGGTCCTGAGTTCGATCCCGGTAACCACATAGAATGCTGGGTGTGGTGACTCATGCCCACCAGCCATCAATACCACATACCACGGTGCCCAGTGTGGTGGCTCACGCCTGTAATCCCAGCACTTGGGAGGCAGAGACAGGAGGATTGCTGAGGTCGTGGTGGCTTGCCTGGGCTATACATAGTCAGTGCAGGGCCAGCCTGAACTACAAAGCGAGACCCTGTCTCAAAAAAAAAAAAAAAAAAAGATAGTATTTATCAGGTATCTACACTGAGAAGTTATTGTAGTTTTCCTTTTTAAAGTGTATTATTTAAAAGTGGACTAGAAAGGAAGGTCCAAGTTAAAATATTAGCGATGGTGGAGGATGACTGAGCACAACTTTGTGAGGGAATACTGTATACATATATTATGTAGAGATATGATATAAAGAACATTGATATCTTATTTATTTAATTATTTATACTTCTTTGAACTCAGACCTATTTTATGCTTTAGGTTTTAATATCATGTATTATTAAATATTATTCAATCTGTTGCTGTAGTTGTTCTAGACTTGGCCATAAGTTTGACTTCTCAGGCTGTAGCATATCCTTTTTTTTTTTTTTCTTTTTGAGGTCTTTACAATGTTCTGAGACCAGTGCTCTGGAGTTGAGTTATCACTTGCCTGTCTGGCTCTAGATTTAACAGTGTGTTCAAGAAACCCTGGTACTATTTTTTTCTTTATTGGCAAAGACCAGGGGTGCCCCCAGGGTGGGCTTGAACCTCCACCTCCTCCTAACTAAGACCGGGGAGGCAGCATCCGGTGGAGGGATCTAGACCTCAGAGCAGTGAGAGAGCCATTAGGGAGCTAAGCTTCTACCACACCGAGCGGCAGCGCTCGCTTCCAGCAGAGTGGGCCTGTCCGGGAGCTGACCCACCCTCTCCCTTGCCGGTAGGGAGGCCTTGTCAGTCTGCACATCTCTTTTGCTGGGTTAACATCCGGGAAGCTAAGTGTGGGGGAGCTGCACGTCACCCCACACTCTGCAGACTGGTGCTGTGAGTCATTGCCTCGCTTCTGTTCCTCAGCGTCAGCAGGACTGTTGGAAGCTGAAGGTACATGTCCCGCTGGCCCTCAGTGGAGGTGCTGGCTGCCTTAAGCAAGAATTAAATAGGGGACAGTGTCTCACAGCACCTCAAACGAGCAAGATTTAAGAGAAAATCATGTACCATGCCATGATCCAGGAAAATAACTACACGAATAACAGAAGACAATAAACACATTAAATAGACTCCAACACTGAGGTGAATTTTACCCAATGTTTTATTTGTTATTATGTATTTGACATTATTATATAAAGTTTTCCTTATACCAGCCATTCGTTACTGCTTGAATCACTCGTTTGGGCTGATCATTCCTTATATTGGATTTTTCCTGTACGAGGAAAAGTGACTGAAGTGCTGAAGTCCACGTGGGGGTCTCTGTGTGTTCAGGGTTTCTCTGAGCACTGACTGAGGTTTGGCTTCTCCTTAATATGGTCAGGACTCCTTTGTAGTTCATGCAAAAGACAGAATGGGAGGAGAAAAAACACCACATAGGCTGATGGTTGACGAATAGAGATAATGGTTGTATTCAAAGGCATTTGGTTTCTATTGGGATGAGTTAAATTTACAAATTTTACAGTCTTGTGTAGGAACATAGGCAAAATCATTTAGTCTCTACCAGGATCTTTAAGCAAATCAGTGGTTATGGTGAATGGACTTCTGGTTCTTGCATCTTAAGTAGCCACAGAATTCACCCTCACTTTGATTATTGATGAAAATTTAGGCTGCAGGTAAAAAAAAAAAAGTGAGAATTGTCCTACTCGGCTGACACTAACCACTCACAGTCTGTCTGCTGCTTAGGATGCCTTCTCCCTTCTTAAGCTCAAGGGCTTTCCCTGCATGGAGAGTCTCACTGTTCCAGATGCGCATAGACAGTAACAGTGACAGGCCCTCTTCCTCAGCCTCTCTCTGTTTCGGAGGCAAATAACCGCCAGAGATGTGTTTGCAAATTCACTTTCCCCTCTCTCTTTGCCATGTTTACATAACATAGCTCCCTCTCCTTTTTCTCTTTTGCTATCATGTTCTGCTATCTCCTACACATTCTCTTTCTCATTTTCCATCAGATTCTTGTGGCCACTGGGCAGTCAAACCACTCCCAGGTCCTATGCCGCAAAATCAAAAACCAGAAAAAGTAGTATTCCCAACTCCATACTTCTGGTCAAGGACTGAGTGAATCTAGAGCTAAGAGGACATCGTTTAGATTTCAGTTCATGTCTCTGTCCTGGAACTGAGCAGTCAAATTGTGAAAGTTTCGTTTTCTTTCAGGAGATACAAGAAATGAAATATCTGCCCTCATGATAGGGGTTTCCATTAGCTGAATTCCTTTCCTTCCTGCAGAATTTAGTGTATTTTCAGTTCTGTGAATTTGGGGTGAAGGAATATAAGAGTTCCAGGAAGTGTGAGAGGGTGTTGGGATTATTTCACTGTTGCTGTTTTGTTTAGAGTGGGGATGGGTTTACTTTGGGGCAAAGCAAATGCTGTCAGTGCTAGTTTATAACAGTTGGAAAAACAGCAGGTTACAGAGGATGCAAATATTGCATAAATGAAGGGGAAACTAGGAGGAGTCTTTTTTTCCTAGTTATGGAATCATCCAAGTATGCTTAGATCAATTGAGGGGAGCTTTAGTCAGGGAGAGATAATACAGGGCAATAGTGTGGGTAATACGCAATCTTATGAATAATGGCGAATGTTATACCACAAATTAGGGGAATTGAGAAAGTCTGACCTGACCTACATGGTTACAGGGAAGACTGAGTAGAGAAGCCACACTGAACCTCGTTGTGTGCAGTGCACTACTTGGACAGGGGCCACTTACATAATCCATAGTATGAAGTGGATCTTCCTGAGTGGAGTAATGCTCACCAAGTTCCCCATTTTGGCTGCTGCAGTTCTTAGTGTAAGGCAGCCGGCCAAGAGCTTGCAGTGGGTTATACCCTGCCCAGATCATGCTTCCTAGATTAAACTGCTGATGAACGTAGTGCGATAAAGGGCAGAGGAGTGAGACCACCTGAGCAGGCTACTGGGAGGCAACGAGCTTTCTTCCCCTGGGTGTGGGTTGGCTGAGGGTGAGAGGCCATCAGTGACAAAATAAAGCAGGGAGCTTTTTAGGGCATTGGGGGAGGAGTCTGGCACATCTGTCACCTACAGGGGTCTGAGGCAATACTTGTGGTTAGGGGTCCGTGCGGTGGTCAGGGGGGAGGTATGGATGTTATCAGTAACCTGATGCCGGTAAGAAGTGCTGTACTTTGTAGTCTTATCTCTCTTGTGTGACATCCTGTTCTCTGTTCTGTGTGCTTGGAAGCAGCACAGCCTGGATCTAGTCTTTAATCTTCTCAATGAGCAGAATGCTTTTGCTGAGGGCTGAGGTCTTTTGGATCTGCTAAGACTGTACCTTGGAATCAGACAGCAGGTCCGTTTACCATGTCATGACCAGATCAGGCCTAACAAATAATACTGAGATTCTTCAACGTAGTGCACTTTTATACTCAGGAGTATCATTCACATCTACCTTCACAGGAACAATGTAGGTCCTTGGTGACCTCTTTGTTGACATTTCAGCAGGGCTTTAGACAAGTCCCGTGCATGTATGGAACATGCGAAAAGCACAGATTACACATGGAACTAGCAGCAGAGTATTCACTAATTTGTTTAGGAGAAAATCACAGAGCACATCCTATCATACACCAGATGATATGTCAAGTTCTAGAAATATAGTAGGACACTAGAAAAAGTAAAACATTCTGCCTTCAGAAAGCTGATAGGCTGTCTGTATAGATATTAAGCAGGATATGAACTATATGCAATTACTGGAAGCAAGGTGGAGAAAATAAAGTGTACGGAGGATTAGACAGTACTCTAGAGAGCAGAAATACAGCAGCTTCAAGTGGGTGGTCTAGTGAGGTCGTCTTTTGAGTAAAGTTTTGCAATAAATAAGGAAGAGTATCAGTTTGCAGCCTCTCAGGGCCATAAAATGGTTCCCCTTCTCAGACAATGAAATTAGATTCTCAGTATGTCCTCTTTGTATTTTCTTGCTCTCTGTACTCATTTCCAGCCCACATGGCTCCGTGGTGTGCTGTGGGATTTTGTGACACAAATTCAGAGGAATGCTGAGGCTCTTTGGTTTGACAGGTTGAAAGGAAAGGACAGCATACATGCAGAAGGTGGTCAAGCTGTATAATATCCCCAAAACAAGAAAAGAAGTGGAGATTAAGGAAACAATAGCTGCTCCTATAATATTTTAGGTGGAGTAATTTACTCTTTCCTGGAAGATTCCCAATAAATACAAGTGAGAAACTGAAGACACTTGGTTATGCTTTTGCCAGTGTTATCGTTGACCATGAGAAATGCAGAAACTTGGACAGTTTTCTTAAAGAGTTGCAGCTGTCAAGCCGTTAGAGTTGTGCATGAGTATGTTTGGAAAGGATGCTATCCAATGTGAAATCACTCTGTGGGTATTATGATTGATGCTTGTGCCTCTCTGCATTCTCTTAAACCAAAACTCTTGAAACCAAGGAATCTCTTCAAAAAAAAAATGTTGACTGAGTCATTATCAATGGTAGCCAGAAAAATAAAGGACCAGATTTTGGGAAAGGTTCCTCCAGCTGCTGGCAGCAGGACTAAATAGCAGTTGAAGTGTGTCTGATAGGTAAGGACTTAAGATCAGTTTTGTGAAGTGTGGGAAAGAAAGCCCAATAATCTGCATTGGCTGTAGATAAGAAGGACAAGGCGTCCTGAGTCAGGCAACGTTTTGGAATAGGAAGACTGTCTGTAAGAAGTACGCATTGCTTCTTGAATCACTGAAGTTATAAGCAGAATGCCATAGCACTTTGCTGATCTTCCTCAATCCAGCACTTCAAGGCAGAGTTTTCAAACATTTAAGTGTGCAGAATAATTTCTTCCCCTTTTTGGGGGGAGGGGTGGTTGACCCAGAGCTGTTAGTAAAGCATCTTCTCTTATCTCTCTTCTCCTCCATATTTCAGCCTGTAATTAACTTTAGCATATTTTGGTATCTTTTTTCTCTTATCAGTTCCTGCTAGTCAGAATAAAGAATGGCTCACCACAGGACAATGTGGTGGTGGGAGAAGAGGGAAGGATGAATTGTACAGATGGTAATCAAACTTTCTGATAAAACTCCTCAGACCTTCAGTACCGACAAGAGATTTAGACCTCCTTCGCTCTGATTTATTTCCTTCCCAAGAAGAGGCATACTTCTTAATTCTGGGTAAATGACACAGAAAGAATAATGCATAAAGTGCCCCATGGGCCTCAGTGTAATCAACTAGGAAGAGGACTTAGCAGGTTCAGAGTGCTGAGAAGAGTTGAAGTCTTTTGGAAAATACTAGATATTTTGAGGGGAATATGTGGCTTTCTGCAGCTACAAATATAAGCTACATATTTTTCAAGTAAGGGAGATTTCAAAACCTTCAGGCACTGAGATAAATTCCTTTACCAGTATTCCCTTTGTTTCAGTAAAAACTTAATAAAGTAAGTAAAGTGTTTCTGAAACTTTCCTGGCTCCCTGATTAAAAGTCCCATCAGCCCTAGTTGTATGTTCTAAAACAAACCCTAATTTGAAAATTTTCTCACCTATACTTCTTTCCAACATCTTCAGGCTGATATCTTATACTCTTTGGATACATATAGTTGCACATTTTAATTTATGTACAGCATAGCATCATTTTTGTGAACGTTTCTGTGAGTTTAGATGAATGTGAAATCTGTATAAGAATAACAAATTCCAAGATGAAAGATACCAGTACATATTTTAATAAAGCCTACTAGATCCCAGATTTTTAGTCTTCAGAATCTTAAGTGAACGCACCATATTTTTTCTCTATATGTTGCAATATTTATTGCAACATACTCCATATCTATAAGGAAAATACAGATACCTAACAGCATGTATCTCAGATGGAAAAATACATAAGTTATAATTACAATGCAGCTGTTCCAGGAAATCTCAGAAAACCCGTGTGCTACAGAGGTTTACTGGCGCGTCCATAGCTCCTAAGTTCACGTCTGTGATAGACCCTTCTGGCAAGTAAAATGGGTTCCGTCTTAATTTAGCACCTGAGGAAGTAGAAAGACTTCTGTTCAGGCCAGCAGCCACGGGTTATTTTCTGTCTCTGCTTTCAGAACTTTGAGTACTTTCACTGCCTACTCTGTGGTTCAGTAGTCGGAGTGAGTAATTAGAGTATTGGAGTAATGGGTTGGAAATGAGTGGAATGAGTCTCTGGATACCACAGAACACAAACTGCTCATTAATGCTTTAGTACATTATTGGGTAAAGAAAGTGGACAAGGCTTTATGCTTTCCCTTAGCTATGCAACATAGGAAAGAGGTGCAATGATTCTCACTTCTCAATGTTCTGTGTGAAAAGGTCAATGAGTGAACACCCAATACCCAGAGAAGAACAGGTGAAGAAAGGAAAATGATGGTATGATCTTATCTCAGGTCCTTTGGATTGGTTCCAGTAATGGCTGCCAGCCTGAAAATAGTGAGTGGACACATCAGAGGTCTAAGCAGGTGCTTAGGAAGCGCTGCCTCCCTTAGCCATCCTGTGTGTAGTGCACTACTCCAGAGATAGGCGATCATGTGTAACTAAATATGATCGTGGTCTCTTGGAGTGGAGTAATACATAACACTTGTCACCTAGACAATGCATAGCAGGGGCTTCCGAGCTACTTCATCACGTGCAGAATACAGAAATGCCAGCCTTCCTCACACCTAGCACTGGATTCCCTCGAGAGCAATTTCTTGTTCACTTTCAGAGGCAGGTCTTGGGAACTGAGGATCCATGGAGAAAAAACAAAAACTCCTATCATTTCTTCTGCGATTCCCATTCCCTTTTCTCAAGTTGATCGACAAAAGACAAATAAGATTTTCTATATGGCATGATGATTTTGCTGTCTGTGGAGTATTATTTTTTAGTAGAATCCTTTCCTACCACCATCCCTCAAATCTTTTAATGTGTTCTCCCGGATAAGTCTCCCTCCCTCAGTTCTTTTTTTTTTTTTTTTTTT
>PVIC010006991.1:0-10622 GCA_004025085.1 Thryonomys swinderianus
AGCTAATTCATTTATAGCCTGCCGAGAGCAACCAAGGATCTCGGCGGGAGACGGGCAGGCAGAAGGCTCCACTTTCCTAAATAGAACTCTGTTTTGACGTTCTCCTCGCAGCTGCTCTCCCCACGCCTGTCTCGCCAAGTGCGCAGGGGGGAGGCAGCAGAATTTTAGCCTCTCGATGCGCCACCTGGTGGCCTTCAGGAAGAGGTGCACTTGCTCGGCTGCTCACAGCCGGGCCTGCCCTAAATTTAGGGCAATTTTTCTCTCTCCCTCCCTCCCCGCTTCGTTTTTCTCTTTTTCCTTGCTTTCTTCCTTCCTCCCTCCCTCCCTCCCTCCTTTCTTTTCTTTTTGTGTGACAGGGTCTTGCTATATAGCACAGGCTGGTCTCAAACTCGTGCCCACCTTGTCATCTCTCTGTAACCTTAGGCATCCAAGCATAGATGATTGCTTTGCAGTACTAATATTTAAAATCCTCTTCAGGGCCAGGTATACTATGAGTCTTTTTTTTTTTTTTTGAGAAAGGGTTTCACTATGTAGTTCAATCTGGTTTGAACTCACTATGTAGTCCAGGCTGGCCTCAAACTCATAGTGATCCTCCTGTCTCAGCTTCCTGAGTGCAGGGATTACAGGTGTGAGCCCCCATGCCTGGCTCCTAAAAATCTACCAAGTGATATTAATAATACCAGTCAAAGGCACCAGTTATCACATAATGCAAAATGAGTAGGCATTATGTGTGTGTAATATTTTGGCTTGCATTGCAGGAGAGAGAGAGAGAGAGAGAGAGAGAGAGAGAAGGAGCAGAAAAGGGAGAGCCACATATTAAGAAATGATTCCAACAGAATGGAAAATGTAAGTAAAATATTTTCTTTATAATTTTTTTTTTTTTGAGACAGGATCTCGCTTTGTAGTTCAGGCAGGCTCTGAGCTCACTATGTAGCCCAGGCAAGCCTCCAACTCAGCAATCCTCCTGTCTCTGCCTCCCGAGTGCTGTGATGACAGGCGTGAGCCACCACGCCTGGCACTGTGGTATGTGGTATTGATTGCTGGTGGGCGTGAGTCTCCACGCCCAGCATTGTATGTGGTTACCGGGATGGAACTCAGGACCTTGTGTTTGCGAGGCAAACGCTGGAACCACTGAGCTAAATCTCCAGCCCTATAATTTTTCTTTTTGAAAAAAATGATGAGTGCTTCTCGGCATTGGGATGCACATAAAACATTTGTATATAGCAGCTCTTTCTCAGCACCTCTGTCTTCCTGAACACACTGTTCTTTAGTTTCTGTGATACTGGTCGATTGACCCCAGGGCCTCTGCTCCACCCCCAGCATTTTTTGTTGTTGCTGTTGAGTTTTGTTTTTTGAAATAGGCTCTCACAGTGTAGTTCAGGCTGACCTCAGACTCATGAAGATCCTCCTGCCTCAAGCCTCCTGAATGCTGTGATTACAGCTGTGTATCATTAATTAATTAGTTACTCCCCCCAGTGCTTTCTAAATTTTGTTTTGAGACCCAGTCCCACTAAGTTGCTAAACTGCCCAGGCTGGGATCCAATTTGTAATCCTTTTCCCTCAGCCTCCCAGAGTGCTGGTATGACAAGTGGTGTCACCATGCCCCCTCCCAGCCCGCCATACTGTTCTTCAAATGTACGATTCAGCTGGAGAAGAGTCCCAGCCTCACACGTGGAGAACCTTCGTCATGAGCAGAGAAAAATCCAAGTGCAGACTCTTCAATCTCCCGGGGCTCTGGTCTTAAGATCAAAGCCTGCAGCAGCTTTGGTGACCCGGGTTCCATCCCAGCCAGCACCAACGGACCCGCACACACTCCTAGTACCCTGCCGCCCTGTGCCATTCCCTTCTGGGCAAGTTTGTCACCGTCCGCCCACGCTGGGCTGGGACCCAGTAAACCCAGTCGGTAGGCAACCCTTCCTCCTGGCGCCCCCTGGCTGTGGCGGACCGTGGAGGGCACCGTGTCCGCGCTCAGGACCGACTCTCGCCCGGCTTCCGGCCGGATCTCTGCATTTCCGCCCCAGGACACCAGCCCTCCTACCTCTCCCAGTTAACTGAGCTCTTCACCTTTTAATGAGGTGGTTCCAGTGGCTGCTCACCTGCAGCCAATTACCCCGACGTCCAGGGCTTTCAAAGAGCCGTGTAACTGGCTCGTGCCCTGGGTGGGTCAGCCGGGCCTGCAGGGCTGGCCTGTCTGCTCCTGTAGGCTGAGGACACCGGTACCGAAGTCAGACTGGAATCTTCCGCGGCTGTCTCCCCTCGGTTTTGGTGGGTGCTGCTGCTGCTGCGGGAGGGGCCTCTCTGGCGCTGAGGCCGCAGCCCTAGGCAGGGCTGCCTGTCTGTGTGGCCCTCGCGTCCGCAGAGGGAGCACGCTGGCCTTGGAGGGCGGAGCGGGAGGGCACTGCCTGGCTGCCTGGCTTCCTTTTCCCTCTCCTCAGTGGATCCGGGCTGCGTGGACAAACCCCTCGGCCACTCCTGCTGCTCAGAGACCTCCACCACCAAGCCATCTCCAAGGTCAGCTGATGGGTTCTTTTATTTCAGTGCTGGGGGTTGAACCCAGGGCCTCCCAGCCCTTTTTTATTTTGAAGCAGGATCTTGCTAAATCGCGAAGTTTTCCAGGCCGGGCTGGAGCTGTGATCCTCTTGCCTCTCCTCCTGCAGTGCACCATGCCCGGCTGCGCGGGGTCATTCTCCGCCGTGAGCTGAAGGATATGGAGCAGCATCTCGGCCTCTTCCCCCTGGAGGCCAGCAGCTCCCCGTGCCCTGACCATGACAAATGAAAGCTCTCCAGCTTGGCCTAAATCCGGGGTGGCGGGGTGTGCAGTGACGCACTCAGTGTGGCCCTGGGTGGCCCTCTGGCTCCGGGACTCCGCACCGTCCCTGGCTCGGGTGCTGTGTCTGAGCCCTGTCCTTTCTCCAGCCTTTCCTGTGACCCTCGGCTGGAGCTCTCCCCTCTCCCTGTCCACTCCCCAGGGCTTGCCGAGTCCACTATCCATGCTGTCCAGTGCGCAATCAAAATTTGGGAGACAGGAGTTGGGGGAAGGAATCAGATTTGTTACTCAGACCTGGCCCTGAGGAGGACAGAGGGGACTTCACACCTGAATCTCTTTTTGTTGTTTTTTGAGATAGGGTCTTGCTTTGTAGTTCAGGCTGGCCCTGAGCTCACTACGTAGCCCAGGCAAGCCTCGAACTCAGCAATCCTCCTGTCCCTGCCTCCCGAGTGCTGGGATTACAGGTGTGAGCCACCACTGTGGTATGTGGTATTGATTGTTGGTGGGCGTGAGTCTCCACGCCCGGCATTGTATGTGGTTCCCGGGACTGAACTCAGGGCCTTGCGCTTGCGAGGCAGGTGCCAGAACCACTGAGCTAAATCTCTGGCCCCAACAGGGGCTTTTTAAAAACTGCCCTTTTCCCTTCCCCTTTTTTTCTTTCTTTTCCTCTTAACCTTTTAACACCTAACTCCATTTTGCCTGGACAATTAAGATCTTAACAATTAAACCATTTGTTCTTTTTTGTACTGTAGGACTTGGGATTGAACCCAGGGCCTTCACACTCAGCTACAACCTACAACCCCAGCCCTTTCTCATGTGTGTTTTGTTGGTTTTTGTTTTTTGTTTTTGGGGTTTTGGTGATTGAACTCAGGCCGTTGTGCATCCAAGGTTGGTGCGGTACCACTTGAGCTAACTCCCCAGCTGTGGTAGTTTCTTTACTGTCTGGGAGCCTCAGCTGGACATCGGGGGGCCCCTTGGACAGACCCCTCGGTGGCCAGGCCAGGCTCTCTCTCCTGTCTCCCAGTGCTCCGGACCTGGCAGGCTTAGGGATCAGGCTCAGGTATTGTTGGCCTCCCGGGGCACAGGGTTCATGTCAACAACCCAGTTCTGAAGCATTTAATCCAAAGTATGAGTCCATTTAAACAGTAGTAAGGATTGAGTGAAAGAGACAGATCAATAATAGTAGTTTCTTTTGTTGTTGCTGAACTGGCAACATGCAGGATGTCACCTAATGTATGGGATAAATTTTTGTTTAATGTGTGATAACCTGGAAATACACTCACCATTTATAACATTATCTCTATGAAAATATGTGTTCTAAAGCTTACAAATTCTCTGTCTCTGTCTCTTTTGAAAGATAGGGGCTTACTGTGTAGCCCAGGGGTGGTCTTGAACTCAAGACAACCCTCCTGCTTCAGCCTCCTGAGTGCTGGAATCACAGGTGCCCACCATCATAGTGGGCATAAATTCCCTTTTCGGCACCTGAATGTTTATATGAGAGAGAGAGAGAGAGAGTGAGTGTGTTAGTGAGTGTGTTTGTGTATGCATACGTACCAGGCTGGGCTCACTAGAGAAACAGGTAGAATGGAATATGCACCAACGTCGAGGGTTTGCAAGAGTGGCTCAGGGTGCCGCCCACCGCGGCGGGTGTGGCAGAGCGCAGAGGCTCTGCCTGTGTCTGGAGAGCTGAAGGGTCCCGCCGAAGCCTGGAGCCCGCTGTAGTGTCTCGTGCGAGTCCGTGTCAGGAGCTGATGTCCGAGGTGAAGGCCAGGACTGGGGCTCCTCCAGAGAGACAGAGCGAGCCTTCCTTCTTCACTTCCCTTTCGTGCTGTTCTGGGGATAGTCCTCCCCAGGGGTCCCCGGTGGGTCCCCCGCTCCCAGAGCTGTGCTGAGCCAACTAGTTGGGCGTTTCTCGCTCAAACTGACACAATCAGCTAACCATCACATTGTGTGGCATGAGCTGTGTGCCAGGCTGTGTGTGTGTTTTGGGAGTGTGTGTAGGTGTGTGGGTGTGTCAGGAGCTGTGTGTGCGCGTGGGCGCGTGCGTTGGAGTGGCCGTGCGGGGAGGGCCACGTGGCGTGCCTGGCAGGGGCGGGATGTGCGCTTCTCTGCAGTCATCTCCCCGTTCTGCTCGCTTTCATCCTCCCTAATCCGCATGTAAACCTAGGACGACGCGGGCTGAGACCTTCTATTACTGTCAAAGCCACTTCGAAGCCATTCAAATACTCTGTATCCTTCCTTCTGGGAGATCCGTGCAGCCTGAAATCACACTGGGTCGGCAGGCCTCTGTTTCTGTCAGTCGCCGCCTCACGCGGCCTTGCCAGCAAACGCGGCCGCTCTGTTCTGAGCCCTCGGGGTCGGGGGGCAGCTGGGGTGGCAGGTGGAAGCACAGGGTGCGGAAGGCGGGCGCCTGGCGCAGGCCAGCATCTGTGCTCTTGCTTCCTTGCGTCCCTGCACTGGCTCACCGGAGGAGCGCTGTGAGGGCAGGATTGCCATTTCCCTTTGAAGTGCAGTGACCAGTTCCCTGCCTGAGCGACAAGCTGGTTCCTCGCTCCCACCGGTACACCGAGGCTCATCTCTGCTTCCGGACACTCTGCCCTCCCTCTGTCTCTATCATCACTAAGCTTTGATCACACTCCTTTGGTGTTAGGTGTCGGGCAGGTTCTGCTAAGATGTGTTGGTGTCCGACTGTATTTCTGCCCTATGCCCAGGACCAACACCTCCACCCTCGCCTTAACCCTCATTAGCTTGGTTTTTCACATTCCTCTGAGCTACAGGCAAAGTGCCTTTCTGGAAAACGGTTGCAGTTCTGTAAGCTTTTTGCAGCATGTAGCAAAATGCAGCATAATGTCAAATTTCCTTTACCTGAGCCAGGCTGTCTTTGTGAGGCAGGGTGTTAGGAGAACGCAGAAGAAGATGAATGGCGTGCTGTGTGTATCTCTCCAGACTTGCTACAGGATCAGACATAGTCTCCAATGGGGTTAGGTTAGTCTCCTGGATGAGATTTGCCCCAAGTGAAAAGGTCATATAGAAGCTCAAATGGGGCGTGTCCTTAGGTCTGAAGGAGAGTGATTAGAAGCAGGAAGACCCAATCTCTAAGGAACTGGAGCATAAACCTGGTCAGGTGGCCTTAGGAAGGGTATTAGCCCATTCTACCTTCCAGATGACCGAGAAAGGGATCTCACTAAGGGATATGAAGGGTTCATTGAATGCCAAGTGATTTGGACACCTCTTGAGTTATTTGGCTTATGGAAGCTGTGCTGCTGTCTGATGGAATAGAGGTGGGGAAGCCAAGCAGAGGGATGATATCAGTGAGGAAGGAGCCCACAACTGCTGAGGCTTCTTCCAAGCCGGTGGGAAAGACCTCTACCTTCCCAGTGGAGGTGTGGACTCAGACCAGGCAGTATCTTAACTTCCGTACTCATGGGGTACAAATGAAACCCATTTTCCAGTCCTGAGTTGGGGAAAAGGTTCGCACTTGATGTGTAGGGAAAGGAGGGGTCTTTAGGGACCTGTGAGGTGCAGTTCTCTGGCAAAGAGGGCATCAAGTGGTGATAGTTTGGAGGAGGCTCTTCCGAGAGGGAGAGCAGACAAGCTCCTCAAGCAGGCAGCGGTTTGTAGCCTGCGTGACACTGTCGTGAAGCGACAGAATAGCAAGGGCCTGTGAGGCGGGAAGGAAGAACTTTCTCTGCCTTAGGAACTGTCCGTCTTTTGTGGGGAGCTCCCGATACTGCTGGTGCTCAGAAGGGGAACCAAGTGAAGCTGGGAAGGGCAAAATACTGACCCTGGGGTGCACAAAGGGAGAGATCGGCTGGGTCTTTGGTTGTTTGATCTGCAAAAGCATTTCTGCCCTGCGGGATCTTCATTTGTATAATGCCTCTAGGACTATTGTGGGTGTCTGCCCTGCCCTCTGAGTCTTTGTTACCTTTTGTTACTCTAGAGCTGGGAATAAAAGCTGTGGCAGGCTGGGCCCTGGGGTCATTTGCTACCCAGAGTAGCATGGATCAGGCCCAAGCTCAGCTTCTATAAGCCTCATTTCTGCCTAAGTATTACTTTGCCGTGTGCTGTCGACTCACACGAATCTAGAATCTAACGTAAAGGTTTTAGTTACATTCCCTTCCCGTGTTTTCCAGAAGTAACCATATAGTTATGGCTCTTCTGGGCCAGGGACTCTCTTATTTTATCTGTCTGGTTAAAATCCCAATTGGGGTTGGTTTGGAGAATGGCTGAAGCAACCTTCTGAAGGTTATGTTCAAGACATCTCAGTTCATCTTTGGAAGCCTGGGCCAGAGACCAAACTCATTCTCACCCCTCAGGTGAAAGGGTTGAGGTGAGGCTAAGATTCAGATCATCCAAGGTCAGGGCATAAGATTGAGTGAGATATTGAAACTCCTGAACACACCTGGTAGGGTCTGTGACGAACGATCCTGTAGATGGCTCTGAGAAAGATCAGACAGGGAGAAGTGGACCTGGAGCTGAACGATCCCCTCTGCTCCGGGCACCCTTGCAGTGGGAATTGGGCAGCGGGGGTAGGGACGGGCCGTGGAACTGTGCAGGCCAGACTGCAGCCTGGAGCTGGGTTGGTTGAGGTAGAGCAGAAGGGGAGGTTTAGAGTCAGGAGGAGTATTGGGCTGGCGAGAGGCTCTGAGGGAGAGGGTGAGGGGACCGGGACGGCGGCTGCCCCAGCCTTGGCCAGAGGTTTGGAGGCGGAGGAGAAGCAGCTGGAGGTGCAGGAAATTGCGGGGGCGGGGAGCGGGCACTGTGATCAGGAAGGAGTCGGCCTCAGGGGGGCGGGAGGAAGTCCAGGTGGGAGAGAGAAGAGAAAGGTTTGAGAAGGGTCACATGAGGGTCGTACAATTAAGGGATCTAACAAAAATGCCTGGACATGTGGCCCCTCAGACCATTTTCCCAGCCTTTGACGATACCTGTCCAGAAGTTGCAGAATAGAGAAATGGAAAGGACTGTTCCTTGGCTACTGCGAGCCATTGTGCGATCTGGATTGTGGCCATGGCCTCGTACAGGAAAATCTCAGCACTTGGGTTTAGATCGGGGAGAGAGGAAGAGGTTTGAGATTTCGTAAGAGGCAGGCAGGGGAGGAAGTAGGAGGGACGGATGATGGAAGGTCCCCCATGGAGTACAGAGAGAGGCGAGAGCGGCCGCAGGACGTCTTTCAGTAGACATCTCCGACAGGGACTCGAGGCTGTAAAATGTGAGTGGACGGCCGAGGTGGACATCTCTGCTGTTGGCCAGACACAAAGGGAAGCGATCTTCCCGGGAGTGCTCTGAGCAGTGCTGGAGTTTAAAGGCACAGAAAAGAGGGCGAGCCTTTCTTTTCTCTGTCTCTGTGGGTGGAAGATGAAAAGCAAGCGAGGAGAAAGAGGCAGAGCTTGGGAGGCTTACGTGAGGTGAAGGGCTTGACAAGATCTGGCGTGACCGGAGCTGTGAGGACGGAGGTCTGAGGGGCGGACGTCACTGGGTGGTCTCAGGGAAGCAAGAGGCTCAGGATAGGCCCTGGAGCCCCCTGAAGAGGGTCTGATTCAGCTCTTCCTTACGACATCCTGTTCTGTTTCTCCAGGGACAGTTTCTCGTCATTTTCTGAGGGTGGCATGTGTTCCTAGGAACTGCAGTTTGCTGAAGACAGTGTGTACTGGGAAAGTCGGGCCTGGGTTGAGCCTGACATTTACTTCAAGAACAAAGGGGCAGAGAGACCCCAAGGAGACCAGTGAACTCGGGGAGTAGCAGAGCTGCAGGCATCTGTGGATCCGGTTCCGTGGGCCCTGCTCTTTATATATGAGCAGGTCCTTGAATTCACTCTTCAGCTGCTTATTAGATCTTCCTGGCTACCTCCTGAATGTGTTATATATGCTCTTTGGCACTTTTTTATTTTGTGTAATAAGAAAGACATTACTTTTTTTTAAAATTTTTTGAGACAGGGTCTCGCTTTGTAGTTCAGGCTGGCCCTGAGCTCACTGTGTAGCCCCGGCAAGCCTGAAACTCAGCGATCCTCCTGTCTCTGCCTCCTGGGATTACAGGCATGAGCCACCATGCCTGGCACTGTGTTGTGTGGTACAGATTGCTGGTACATGTGAGTCACCACACCCGGTATTGTTGTATGTGGTTACGAGGGATCAAACCAGGGACCTTGGACTTGCTAGGCAGGTGCTGGAACCACTGAGCTAAATCTCCGGTCCAAGAAAGACATGATTTTTATTTTTGGAAATATGTTTTGCCATTATATACACATAGTATACACGTCTACATGTTTTATGCACTTATTTTACAAACACATTTTTACACATTGGGTGCTGTTTTAAGTACCTTTTAAATGTTAACAAATTCACTTTTTGTAAGTGATCTTTTCACTTAAACTTTTTGGCCTATATTATAAAAGCAGAGAAGCTTGGTCTTGGCTGAATTTCACTCATCTTTACACGTCAGTGTGAGGCTGAGGTGCGTGATCTGGCTAATCACTGGGGGCTCCCAGGTGTGGACCATTGTCTGTGCTTCTCCTCATATGTCGAGGCCCCATGTGATGGTGTGTTTACCTGATGGACACTGAGCGTGACTAGGGTTAGAAGAGGTAATGAGGGTGCAGCCCCCATGTTGGGATTAGCACCCTTCTAAGAATGACCAGGGAGCTTACTGTCTCCTCCCCTTAAGGACACTGCCAGATGCTCCTCCTTAAGCCAGGACAAGGGCCCTTAGCAGGGCCCACCAAATAACCCACAATTGGTGATTGAAGCTAAGGTTTTTGCAGTGAGCTACATTACATATCCAAGACCTTATTTTTTATTTTTATTTTTTTGCTTTTTGAAACAGGGTCTCGCTTTGTAGTTCAGGCTGGCCCTGAGCTCACTATGGTGCCCAGGCAAGCCGCCGCGAACTCAGCAATCCTCCTGTCTCTGCCTCCCGAGTGCTGGGATTACAGGCGTGAGCCACCACGTCCGGCACTGTGGTATGCGGTGTTGATTGTTGGTGGGCGTGTCTTCACGCCCAGCATTATATGTGGTTACCGAGGATCGAACTCAGGACCTTGCGCTTGCGAGGCAGGCGCCGGAACCACTGAGCTAACCCTCTGGCCCCACAAGACCTTCTTTTTTTACTGAGTCAGGCTCTTGCTGAGTTGTTGAGGTGCCCATGTCGAGCTGGAACCTGTGACCCACCTGCCTCAGCGTTCCAGAGTGCCGGCATTATTAGCACAATTACCATGACCAGCTGGGCACTGCATCTTAAAGAGCAAAACAGCTGTGGAGAGAGTGAGGAGGGTCTGCGATGACTGGATTCTGCAGAAGGGGCCCCAGCTGTGAGGCCTGTGGTCCCGAGGGGCGGTGTGGGGCGTTCAGAGCGGCCTGGCCGAGTTGTGTGCTGGGTCCCTACGGGAGGTCTCACTAGGAGCAGGGTCTCTTCTGCTTTGGAGGGCCCTCTTCCTCCTCAGAGCATGTAGCCTGGGTTTTTAAAATCTATGTGATCACTGTGATTGGGACACTGGCAGTGGGACTGTAGGGGCAGCATGGGGCAAGGCAGAGGGTCAAGTTGGAATATGCTAGACCGGAGTTCAAATCCTGACTGTTATTTAGAGAGTGAACAAAGTTACAATAGGTTTAATTAGCACTGAAAATCTTCATGGGCAGATCATTTTTCCGTGAGAGAAAAAGGTCTCAGCAGGTCCTGGGGTGGGAGTGGGGGGAGGTACAGATAACAGGGGTCTGCAGGGAACACAGCCTAACCTCGGGCATGTCCCACCTGCACGTGCAGCGGCCCTGAGACTGAGCGCCAGTGCCAGGTCAGAGCCGGTCAGAACCAGATGCGGGGGTGGGGTGTGTGTGTGTGTGTGTGTGTGTGTGTGTGTGTGTGT
>PVIC010006991.1:10722-52436 GCA_004025085.1 Thryonomys swinderianus
GGACAGCTGCCCCGGGCCTTCAGAGTGCTGCTGGCTTGATGTCATCCACTGTGTGAGCACTGGCCCTGGGGACGTTGCTCCCGGTGGAGTGGGGCACAACCATTACACACAAGTGTTCCAGAGTGCCGCTGTTCCTGCTTCTAAGCTTGAGCTAGGATTCTTGGAACCTGATCTTTTAATTAATGTATTTTCTTAAACAAACTGCCCATGGCAGGTCTGATCAAGTTAAAACAAATCTCTAGCAGAAACAGGAGCTTTAGATAAAGTAATTAATTCTAAATATTCAAAACACCTTCCCTCTAGGATTGCTCAGTATCTGACTGCCTGGTTAAATGGAGGCCTTTTTCTCCACACTTGCTCAATTCAAGGCGTCTCACCTGCTGAGCAGGGAGGGGAAGGGGTGGCACAGGGCACCTGTCTAGGATTTGCACCTGTTTTTCGCCAAGTGTTCCTAACAGGAAGCAGCCCAGCTGGGGCCTGCTCTGGTCACAGTGCGGGGCCGGGAGCGGGGCGGCATTGTTGTTACAGTCCCGGTTGCCACACACAGTGTCTTATCTTGCTTGTCTTTTGTGAAGGTGTGAAAACCTTCAGACACATGTCTTCTTTTTTTTAATTACAGACAAAACTTTAATTGGGAAGTAAGAGGCAAGGTAGGAAAAGCTCTAACTCAGGTAGCTGGAGGGGTTCAGAGGATAGGGGTTCAGATGGGCCACCTGCAAAGGCAGGGGGCCAGTGTCCAAGGATCCGCTGTGGGGGATGGGTGGAGTCCGGCTGGTCTTTCTCTCAGTCCTGGTGCCGTAGTGCTGGAATCCTCACGGCTGAGGCATGGTTGTCTCTGTGGTGGTCCTTGTCATGTGGGGCTCAGAACTTCCTGGGATCTAGGAACCTGTTGTAAGCGATTACACACTTAGATGTTCAGCCAGAGGACTGCGGCCCTGACGAGCACATCACCGTAGCAGAAGGGGGTTATGGGGGAAGAAGGCGCTTGCTGCTGGAGCGCTTGCTGCACCAGGGCAGTGTGGACTCACTGGCCAGGGCAGAGAGCATCCTATTGCAGGGGACATACATCGCCTTTGGGATTCCAACACCCTTGCACATAGGCCTTTCTACAGACGCAAGATTTCATTTCTCTTGGGTAAAAAGTTATGGGCAGAATGACTGAGTTAAAAAGAAATCCCTTCCAAACTGCTTTTCAAAGTGGTTGTACCATTTTGCATTCCTACCAGGCGCACATGAAAGTTCCAGTCACTCTCACGTCCTCACGGGACTATGTGTCTTCTACTCCACACGGCTTGGTTTAAGTTAGCATTTCAGCGATGACTCATGATGCTCCACATCTTGACCACAGCGTTCTCTTTCCCTGCAGGTTATTTTGCTTTTCAGGTTGGAAGGGCAAGATTAAAATGCAAGGTGATGCCCCCGGCAGTCACAGGGTCCCTGGAGTTTGAGCGAGTGTTTCGTGCACAGTAAGTCGTGAGTCTCCTGCTCTCTGGATCTGCACCTGCCGCAGACATGATTTCTAATGGGGGAAGAGTCCTGTGATGGCCCGAATGCTGTCGGCAGTACAGTTGCAGCTATAACTCTCCCCCGTCCAGCCAGTACCTGCTCACGGCCCAAGAAACTGAAAGCATCCAGTGTGTGGAGTCTCTGCCTGGCCTCATCACAGATGCATGGGGTGTATTAAGGCTGAGATCTTAGCAAAAACTCTGTGTCTCTCAAGCAGGGAAACAGAGAGTCCTCCAACGTCACGGGAGTTCAGTAGATTCACGTGGACTTAATAATTCTATATATTTTTGTTTCAATTATTATTGTTTTGTGGTACTGAGGATCTAACTCGGGCCCTTGTGTTTCCAAGGAAGATGTGGTAGCACTTGAGCTAAATCTCCGGCCCTGATTCTATATAGTTTTAAATCCTTTCTCCCTGTGTACTTCAAGGCTAAGGTGAGTGATATTCCTTCTGCCTCTTTCTCCACAAATCATTTGCCAAAACAGAACATGGAAGAATGAGTAACCTGTCTAGCTCTTGTGGTCCCCAGTGGTTTGGTCTTTTGGTACTAGGGATTGAACTTGGGACCTTGTGCTCGTGAGGCAGATGCTGGAACCACTGGGCTAAATCCCTGGCCCTCTGTAGCGTTTTTGATCATCTTGTGCTCCTCGCTTTTTTAGATCCACAGAGAATGTTCTGTCATAAATACCATGGACTTGCCTGCTGGAAGGTGCTAGGGTTTCCTATATATTTTGTCCCCAAAATTGAATACTTTAAAAAACACTGCATATATCACCATTTCTACCTTGCTGGGTACTTCTGTTACTATTTTGGAATTTTTCCTTTATGTCCATGCTTGAGGTTGGGCCACAGTTTACCTGTTTTGTATGGTCGGTGTCCCATTTTGGTATCAAGATGATATCAGTTTCAAATGATGTGGAAGACTCATCCTGTTCTATTTTCTCAGATAATTAGGTTGAAAGAGTATGTTTCTTCAAATTTGGCTTCACATGATCTGGACTGGTATTTTTCTTGTGGAAAAACTATGGGCTATGAGATTTTCTTTCCTTAATGATTATTGGACAAGGCTGGCTCTTTTTCCTCTTGATTTTGGTCAAGTCAGGACTTTGAGCTGACACCACGAGTCTCTTGTTCACTCCCTGGCTCCCAGGAGGGTGAATGTAAGTGAAGAAGGAAGAGGGCCAAGGACTGAACCCCGAGTCTCTGGCACTGGGTGTTCAAGATGATAAGACGCAGCACAGCGCGCTGAGCAAAGGTTTTAGAGGCAGATGGTCCTTGACTGGTTATCTGTGTAATTAAATGATTGGAGTGCGTTGGAAGCCCCAGGTGCATGGCTGGGACGATGAGTGGCCGGCTTCCTAAGGGCGATTGGCTGGAGGCAGCTTTCTCCCTCGGGTATCAAGTGTCAGGCTTTGTAGGTCATCTTGCTGGGACCGTTTCGCTTCTCCAGCAAAGACGTCTTAATTTCTGTCCAGTACTCGGGATTGAACCCTCAGACTAAGCTACATCACCATCTCTCTTCATCTTTTGAGTCACGGTCTTGTGAAGATGCCTGGGTTAGACTTGAACTCGTGATCCTCTTGGCTCAGCCTCCCAGAGGGCGGAGATTGCAGCTGTAAGCCACCCTGCTCGGTGAGCAGAGAAAGCTCTAAGCCTTCCTCAGGCGCAAGGGCTGTTAAGATGGGAAGGGAAAGCCAGACTCCACTTCTGGGGAGTCAGGAGGTGAAGGCAGAGGCCTTCCACCGAGCCGTGTGAGGATTCTTGCTGTTCTCAGTAGAGAATGGTGCCCTCATCTCCCACCATTTTGGGAGTCCCCCAGAGAGTTGCTGACTCAGTTTCTCCACTCCCATGATGGGGGAGTGGCCCTTGTATAGTCTTTCAGAATTTCCTCTGTGTCAGCCTCTGGCCTCCAAGGCACCAGGGCCCTGAACTCCCAGCCCCTTAGGGTTCTGAGGTGCATTTGTTTTGAGTCTTCACTGGCTCTTTGCTGGGCTGGCACTTAGCTGTCAGTTTCCCTCCTCTGCCTGCTCAGCTCCTGCCCTTCCATGCTGTTCTTCCTCAGAACCCGGCCGCCCTCTCTCTTCCCTTCTCTGTTCTAGATGGAGTGTTAACATCCCACTAGGATTTGGGAGGCTCTGTTTCCAGGGGCGTTTGTTACTAACCCTTTATGTAGGGTGTGATCTTCTTCCCTCACTTGGGGTAGTGATGTCAAAGCTTTTACTAATTTGAGTTTTTAAAACCAGTTGATCTATAGAAAATTAGTAAGTAGTACGTGGAAAGGCTGAAATTTTGACAGTGATTGGTTTGTGAGATACCTCACTATTTATAAAAATCACAGGAGGAAATTTCAGATCTTCTTGCTTTGTCTTTCATGATCTCAGAACTTCTGGTTGGGGATGTTAGGCTTCCAGCAGGGTAAATCCCCGGGCTACTTCTTGGTTCTATTTTTGTTCTCACAGTTTCCACAAATTTGATTTTCTTTCAAGTTATTGCTCTCTCCTGCCTCTGCTATATCTGGACTCCTCTGCCCTAGAAATAAAGCTGGGTACTGTTCCCAAATATTTCTCTTAAGTTGCTATATATAAAATAAGTGTACAAAACCCAATTCCTTAGCTACAAGCTAAAACTTTATTTTGTTTTACAATCACAGCAGAACAGAGAGGTGCTGAAAAAGAATAATATCCCCCCAAATCTGGGTAGGGATTGAAGCCATAAAATGCAGTTTCTTGTATAATCTACAGTAAAGCTAGTTCTTACCTTAGATTTGAAGATTTAGGAGAAAATCTGACTGAATCAGGTTAGTTATTGCCAGGGCGGCCGTTTTGACCTCCTGTGAGGTGGCTAAGGTTGAATCCCTCAGACCCCTCAGTTCTTTCTGGGGTTCCTTTGGTTATCTTTTCTTGAGTTGGCTTCTTAAGCTCTGCAAAAACATGGAGAAGGAATGTGGTTTCGTTGTGGCTGTCTTGGGCCAAAGTATTGAGTTCCTTCAGCTGCTGTTGAAAGTCTTACAACTGCCTTTCACAGAATTGATGCTTTCCTCTGCGCTTCTGCCCTCAGCATGACCAGTGAGTCAATGTTGTGACCTGCTCTCTCTCTAAGGAGAGCTTGACACCTCATCATCCATTACTCTGAAGGGCCTCTGAGCGCCATAAATGCTTCCTCTGTGCGTGAGGATCCCCTTGCACTAGATACTCATTTGCCAAGGAGAGAAGTTGCTATGGAGTCTGGGTGTGCGGAGTACAGCCCAGGCCTCCTCCTCCTCCTCCTGAGCCCACGTTGTGATTCTTGCTCTCTCCTTCAGGGGAGACCTCTGAGACCATGACCGCCATCCTGGAGCTTTGCCTCTGTTTGCCAAAGGCATTTTAAAACATTGTGAGCATCACAACTTTCATTTCACCAAGGCCCATGCCTTCACCTTATTGCTAAACTTAGAAAATTCCTTCTTGTCTAATTCAAGCACCTTGATTCCTTTAGATTAAAGGCTTTTATAAATCCTAAAAGTAGATCAGAGTAATAAATTGATCTAGTTGGAATGTAAATACATTTCCTCTGATTCTCTCTTCCCTGAAAGGGATGATTAGCTGCTGACCTCACTCCTCACACATGCTTCTGGCCACTGTTAAGCACCTTTCATCTTCTCCATTTTGAGGCTGGGGAGCATTAATTCTTCACCTTTTTCCCCAAACGATTTTTAGAAATTTTAGTTGTTACCCTTTAGACTAAAAATTTTCATATTATTTATAAGCCTGGAACCTAGAAATATACATAGTATACCAATAGTGGTTTCATTGGTGCTGCGTAAAACAGGTTACCTCTTTAGTTGGTCTTGTGAGTCATATTCAATCTGCTTAATTTGAGCAATTCAGGGCCTATCTGAAATCAGCCTGCCGCACAGCATAGGAAACCTATCCTCACCAAGCTGGGTGCTCTAGGAATAATAGCCTCTTTGTCCCCTTCTGCAGTTTTGTGGGGTTTTCCCCTTTTATTAACATTTGACAGTCAATTTGAATTCTGATCCTGAAATGTTAGAAATTAAAAATGGTGGCCTTAAAGGCATATCTAAACCTTGTGGGGAAAAGGAAAATCCACAGTGATTTTTTTTTTCCTACAACTTCACAGTCACAGTAGCATGGTCCGTTAACTTTTGTAGTATGTGTAAAAATGTTAGGGAGACAGAGAGAGTCACACACACACACACACACACACACACACCCTTATTTTTCTTATGACCCAAACCGTCAGAGACATAAGCTGAAAGTACTGTGTCCTCAGACATGGAGCTGTAGAAAGGGGATCCCCCTACGACAAGGTGCCTTTGGATGGTGAGTTCTTCCGGCTTCAGGATCCTCCATAAACACCTGTCTGGGTTTCCCAGGGGCTGGCTGACTCTCCAGGGGGCTGCAGGGCAGAGGCAGCTGGCATCAGAGACCTGCAAGTCTTGCCCCCTTGTGTATCTGTCCTCATCTCCAGCCACACCACCGCAGGGTAGTGGCGCCTCACGTGCAGCCTCTGGACACCTGCAGGCCCCTCCCTCTTGTGCGCTCACCCCTGAGGTACCTCACAAGGAGCAGTTAGATGGGTGTCACTTCCTCTAGAAGACAAACCAGTGGCCTCTGTCTCATCCTTGGCCCTTTTCTGAGCTCTTTAACCTGTTGCTGGGACCCCTGTTAGTGTCATAACCCAAGGATGTCATAGGACCACAGTCTGCAGATGGAGCTGGGTCACCTGTAAACACCGCTGGTCGCTAGTGCGGTGGGCAGCGGCTGCTTCTGAACGAGCCAGACAAACAGGAGGAGAAAGGAAAAGGGGCAGAAAAGAAGAGAGAGGAATTTGAGAGAGCAACTCTTCCCTAGAAATCTTTCAGAGTTGGCTGATCTGTTCTTATTTTTAAGATGGCTCTACCCTGAGCTTGGTATTAGGAATGTTCCAGGGCTGGTCGGCTTTTCCCTTGGAAGAAGGAAGTTTTCTAGATTTCCTGGTTGAGATCGTTGCAAAGTTTCATGTTGGAACGAGAAATCACGTTGTGTCCACTAGAAATCTATGAAGTAGAAGAAAATAGTCAGAAATGTTTAAGGCTAGAGGTTTCCCCGACATCAAATGGTTACCTTAAGTAACCCACTGAACTGGAAAGGCATCAGTGTTTGTTTATTTTTAAAATCTCACCCTTTGATTTTCATTGGTATGTTGTATAATGTATGCAGCGTTCTTTCCTAGGCCGTGTCCCAAGTTCTGAGGGGTGCGACACATGGAAGCTCTTGTCTAGTGCTTGTGCGAGGCCCTGGGGCAGACCTTCTGCAAAGCACAGAGGGCCAGGCCCTTCTGTCTGCCAGCTCTGCTCTCATCTGAGTCTTCACCCTCCAGCCAGTGGTGCAAAAAGGGAATTCTGTAGCCGCTTAGCTAGTTGGCCCAGAAATAATATTTAATTTCCTTTGATCCCCCTCTCTGTTTTGGTGGTACCAGGGGATTGAACTCAAGGCTTTTGCATTGAGCTGAGACACCGACATTTTTATTTTTTATTTTGAATCTTGCCAAGTCACTGCATTGTCCATGCTGGGATAGAACTTGCAGTTCTCCTGCCTCAGCCTCCCAGAGTTCTGGCATGACAGGTGCATGTCTCTGTGTCCTCTATGTTCCTTTACTTTCTGTTGGGCAGAATCGGATCCACTGCTGTCTGAGCAGGTGGGAAAATACAGGCCCTGTTAGCTCGTACCTTGGCCGCAGTAGGATGGTGTTTTTTTTTGTTTTTGTTTTTGTTTTTTGTTTTTGAGACAGGGTCTCGCTTTGTAGTTCAGGCTGGCCCTGAGCTCACTATAGTGCCCAGACAAGCCGCCGCGAACTCAGCAATCCTCCTGTCTTTGCCTCCCGAGTGCTGGGATTACAGGCGTGAGCCACCATGCCCAGCACTGGGTATGTGGTATTGATGGCTGGTGGGTGTGAGTCTCCACGCCCAGCATTGTATGTGGTTACCGGGGATCGAACTCAGGACCTTGTGCTTGCAAGGCAGGTGCCAGAACCACTGAGGTAACCCTCCGGCCCAGGATGGTGTGTTTTTATGAGGCAGTGGAACTGTGAGGACTGTACGGTCAGAGGTGCTTTGAGACTAGGATTTTAGGAACTGCCAGGCCATGGTTTGACTCGGTGTTTCCTTTCCATAGGGATATAAACTTTGTACTCTACCTAATGACTGAAGCAAGGCCCAAATGGCTCTCAGTGGATGAACCCCTGCTCTCAGGGTGGAGAGGGGGAGTCAGGAAGAGATGTGTCTGGAGTGCCCCGGAAGGAACCAGCAACTGTCCTAACTGCCCGGTGCCAGAGTTTCTCCCAGACTCTCCCTCACAGAAACTCTTTCTGCTTTTTCTGAGAACTTCCAGTTTTAGAAATTAAACCTCCACATCCTTAAAAACTGCCCAGTCTCAGACAAATGGGGACAATTTACCGTAGATTGTACTTGCTTAAAACGTGAAGACTTTTGGTCAGAAAACCTGCTCAGTCCTTTGCAAACTGGGACGCTACCGCCCTCAGCGTCCTTACAGCACGGCCTTGGAGGCGACGACAGCCTGTGACTAAAATGTCAAGGGAGCCAGAGAGTGTTGTGAGCAGGGGAGGAGTAGATGTGGTCCATTTTCTTCAGGGACCGTGTACAGCGGAGGGGACAGTCTGTCAGTGGCCATAATCTGCTGTCCCCTCGGTTTCCACATGAGGGCAGTTGACACATAGCTGCTGCCAGCTGCTGCTGTCCATTGGGAGATTTTCCACAGGTTCCCCGCCCTGAAGGTGAGGCTTATCTGCCTCTGTGACTAGCAGGAGGCCATAAACTGTTGGCTTCAAGTCACGTCAGTGACATTGTAATTAGCTGCTGGTAAGGTTGTCCAGGAATTGTTCGGGTTTGGTCCCCTCGAGTTAAATATGTCTACTGACAGCTCACTAAGTCAGTTACTGTGGGCCATACTACAGGTAAGGAGGAGAGGGCCTGTTTTGTCAGAGAGGGGGTGTGAGATTTGGGGCTAACCTGCCTCGGCTTTCGAGACTGTCCTCTTATAAGAGCAAATGGAGTCACAGGCACATCTGGACCCAAAGGGCACCGGCTTCTAGCCGCCCTCTGCTCACCTGGCGTCCCAGCTCCGTGGACCCCGGGGATGTTCTGGGGACACAGCCAGGACGCAGGCCCTTTGGGGGTGGCCGTGCCACTGTGCCGCTCATGCCCCTGCCCTAGAGGGTCTTCCACGACTGTGCGACAGCGTGAGGTGGTCTGGCCGGGGCAGGGAGCTGTGGGCCTGGCTCCTTGGTCCTGCCCTCCTGTCCTCTGAGGCCTGGGGCCACTGTGTCTTCCCGACGGCCTCTTCTCTTGTGTGAGAACAATCTGCGTGTCAGCCCGTGTGGACAGAAGCCCACAGGGGGCCTCAGCCCACAGGTTCTGGTGTGGTTTGGACCTGGCCAGGTGCTCACCTCTGGTCTGCTGCCCTCCAAATGCCACACAAGGCCTAGTTCACTGTAAAGAATGTCTCTGAGGAGGATAGAGCAGGGTGCTTTATTTTAGTTATTGAAACTCTTTTTTTCCTTTTTTTATTAGTACATATTTGTCACACATGATCACAGTCATTATTACTCTTATAAATAATAAACCTTCATTCTGCTTTTTTGTACTCCACTTCTTCCCTTCCCTTCAACTCTTCTCCCTTCGTCATTTACAAAAGCTTTATTTCCGTATTTTCTTCCCATTCTCTTTTTTCCCTTTTCCTTTCCTTCTTTTCCTCTTCCTGTTCCCTTGTTTTCCTTCCCATTTGAACATGTGGGGGGGGGGGCTGGGGAAGATGCTCAAAAATATCATCACAGTTAGTTTTGAATTAAAGTATGTTGGAGGAAAAACGGAATCCTTGCCTTTGGCGTAATTTAGGTACATTACAAAGCTTGATGAATGATGGGGCAGTTGTTGAGGCCCCAAAAGGATCATATGAAATTCCAAGGAGAGCAGAAAGATGAGCACATTCCTTCCTCTTCTCCCTGTTCCTCTACCCTGCTCTGCGCATTTGTGACCCCCCCCACCCCGTGTCTGGGTCTTTGTTCTGAGTTACATCCCTAGCCCTTTTAAACATTTTAAAAATTTTTCAAATTTTGAGACAGATTCTCGCTCGGCTGCTACACTGGCTAGGCTGGTGCCTCAATTCTTTTCTTGTCACCGAGACGTAATACCCAGCACCTCCAGTTTAAAGGAGGAAAGGTTTATTTTGGCTCAGTTTGTAGAGGTTTCAGTCTGTAGTTGGCTCTCAAGCAGGTCCACGTGCAGAGTGGCAGAGAGGAGTTGCTCAGGGCACAGAGGCAGGAAGCAGAGAAAGATCAAGGGAAGAGGGGAGGAAATAAACCCTCCCAGGCCAACCTCCCTGACCCTCCCTTCTGGCCAGGCTTCACCTCCCAACATCACATTTAGCTGTAAACGATGCGTTTCCTGGTGAGTATCACGCTCCCGATCTAATCACCTCCCCAGAGCCCCAACCTAAGAAGATGTTGGGGAAAAAAGAGAGCTATCAGAAGCAAAATCACGCCAAAGATGGATGCCACAGAAAGAGGGATCTTGGACCCTCCGCTGTGCTAGAAGTGACTCTGGGTTTGTGAGAACGTCAGTGTCCTGTCCGCATGAGACCTTCCTCGGTCACTTGGGACTTTGTGGGATGTAAAGACAATGGTAAGAAAAGGCAGAAGAAAGCATTTTTGCGTTGGCATTACCCACTTCTGAGTTTCCAGGGAACCAGTACCAGCTCCGGCCCTTCAGAGAGCCCTCTGGGGAGCTTACTTTGCTTTTGCTGTGAGGTTACAGTTTTCTACTGTGCTCAGGACTCCACATCAGCCATGGCCTTTAGACAAGCACTGAGTTTTCTAGTTGTGCCCTTTTCTTCCTGAGCATTAAGGGACAGTGGAATGATTGGGAGCTCTGCTGTGTGGAGGTAAGGCATTTGCTAAAGAGGTTGAGCTGACCTGGCCACAATTTCCTGTGCAGCAGTGGAAAATGAGGAAAGCGCTCTGCTTTGTAATTGTGCTTTTTTTTTTTTTCATTAAGGAAAAAAAAATCATTCACAGTGACCTGAACTAAAAGACCTAGGTCTTCACCATCAGCTCCTTCTGGGTCAACTGTCTCATACCCTGGAGTAGCGAAGCTTCCTGGCTTAGTTGGGAGGAATGTGAGGCTCTTAACATCCTGTGCATGTGATTCTTCCAGCAGCATCTTTCCAGAACTCACTACTAATGCATTAAAGTTCTTTTTGGTCATCAAAGCAGTTGGCTAACATAATGAAGCTGACTTGTGGGTATAGAACAGAAAGAAGGATGAATATAATTTTATCTTTTTCTCTCTTTGGTGGAATTAAGAGTTCCTAGAAAATCATCCCCTTTTGCACAAAGTAATGCCAAGGTTTCTATCCAAGTCCTCTGTGAACAGGATGCTAGGGCAGGATTATTAAACCTGGAGATGGATACCATGTACTTTTTTTTTGTTTTGAGACAGGGTCTTGCTTTGTAGTTCAGGCTGGCTCTGAGCTCACTATGTAGCCCAGGCAAGCCTCGAACTCAGCAATCCTCCTGCCTCTGCCTCCCGAGTGCTGGGATTACAGGCGTGAGCCACCACGCCTGGCGACACCATGTACTTTTGATTCTCCGCACAGCATCATGCAGCCTGGGCTACAGGCCTTATTTTCTTTATCTGTAAAATGGGAATTAAATATGTTCATTCATTTCCTTCAGGAAGTTTTAGGGAATTGCTTAAAGACCATCTTTTAATGTTCTGAGTCACTCAAGTGGAAGGCAATGGATATAAGGGAATTTTTGAGAAAAAGTCTGTTTAATATGAATTAAGTAACCTCCAGACACAGAATGATTTTTAGATATGGGAGACTTGTCTTTTGGCAAAGAACCATGACTCATTTCTACCAGTAGAAATGCACGTGTAGGACAAACACCCTGCTCTGAGGTTTCAACAATGTTTGAGGCCTGCCTGGAAAGACTCGTAATGGAAAGGTTGTTTTTATGTTGCACACTGGATTTTATGCCTCCAGATAAAAACCATTGCATTTGTGTATAGTTTCTCATAGATTAACCCATGTCTTTATTCTTTCCCTTGCAGACAGAACTGCGTGGAGTTTTACCCTATATTCCTGATTACACTGTGGATGGCTGGATGGTATTTCAATCAAGGTAATCACAGAATACACAGTGCTAATGACCACTGTGCTTACAGACAACTGAGGAGCTGATAGGTGACCATATAGCGACTGATCCCGGCAACTATTTTAAACAAAATGAACTGGGCCAGGGATGTAGCCCAGGAGCTTTGCAAGTATAAGGTCATAAGTTTGATCCTTGGTAGTGAAAAAAAAAAAACCCAAAACCAAAAAGACCCCAAACAAACAGCAAATGTCTGCATACATTTCTGTTGCAGATATGCAAACTTGGGCTTCACTGTGATTTAACTCAATAAAAAACTTAGAACAAATGATATGCTGGACACTTGCTAAAAATCACATGAACTTAGTCTTCAAACTAAATAATATAATCCTAATTTAACTGAAGGAACAGAACACAGAATTAGCAGTACATCTTAATAATTACAATTAATATGTATTGAACACTTACTATGTACCAGGGATCGCTCTTAAGGTTTAAATCTCGTGGATAAGACTTAATGAGACTCAAACCCTTCATATGATACAAAGTTTAATGGATCCCTACTTTACAGATGTAAAAACTGAAGGATAGAGATGTTAAATAATTTGTCCAATGTGACAATCACCAATGTGAGTAAAGTTTCCCCTTTAAATGCACAGCAAGGTCCACAGATACTTGTTCCAAAACCCATGCATTCCCAGGGGGTCTGCAAGAATGTAGTGCCATTATCTGAAGTAGTTCTACAGATACCCTTTTCACTTGCATGAGGTACCCTTGGCAAGAGGAGGGCTTTGTTGTATCTTTGCCTATTTACTTCCCTGGGAATTAGACTTGTATCAGGTACCTTGCTTGGAGAAATTAAATTCTCTTTGATTTTTGGTCATTTTTATGACCTTATTTGGATCTGTACTTGATTGCTGAGATTTTAAATAAGCCAAAATCCAGCACTTCTGGAGGAAATGCCATCCATCTCGCTCTTTTAATTTTTCCTGTCACTTAAGGAATTTCAAGTGAAATGACCTTTAGAGAAAGACTTAACTTATTTCAACTCACATTTTTGTTCTGTAATTCTATGAATGAAAGTGGCTGTTCCTTGTCACTTAAGAACATATTAACAACATAAGAAAGGTGCCTTTTGGTAATGGGACCCCATCTCTGCTGCTTTACCCTTTCAGCTTCCCTATGATGGACTAAGTAAGGCCAACTCCCGCCTGAAAGTATTTCTTGGGTATCTAGTCATAATTTTCTTTTCATTTTTTTCTGTTGCAAAATAACTTGCTTTTTAGCTTCTTTTAGCATCCTCATTGGCTTTATGGGAGTAATTTAGTAGATTGGGACAGTAATTCTCAAGAGCTTGCATTTTTTTTTTTTTTGAGACAGGGTCTCGCTTTGCAGTTCAGGCTGGCCCTGAGCTCACTATGTAGCCCAGGCAAGCCTCCAACTCAGCAATCCTCCTGCCTCTGCCTCCTGAGTGCTGGGATTATAGGTATGAGCCACCATGCCCGGCACTGTGGTGTGTGGTATTGATTGCTGGTGGGCATGAGTCACCACACCCAGCACTGTATGTGGTTACTGGGATCAAAATCAGGACCTTGCATTTGTGAGGCAGGCGCCGGAACCACTGAGCTAAATCTCTGGCCCAAGAGCCTGCATTTTAAAGCTTCCTTAGATGCTGGGTAGCCCTGTTGCTTCACTACCCTTCAAGACCCTGGCTGTATTGGTCAGCTTTTTATTGCTGTGACAAATACTTGAGAAAAACCAATTTACAGGAGGAGAGGGTTATTTTGGCTAATGGTTTTAGAGGTTTCAGTCCATGGTGAGCTGGATCGGTTGGCTTTAGGCCTGTGGCAAGGCAGAAACATATAACAGAAGGGTGTGGCTAAGAAAAGCTGCTCACCTCAGGGCAGTCAGTGAGCAGAGAGAGCAGGAGGAGCCTCCAGAAGATGTCATTTAAAAGCACACTCCTAGTGACCCATTTCCTTTCAGAGCTCATCTGTCAACCAACAATGGGTTAATCCACTGAGGAGGCTACTAGCATCCTCACCTCTCTAGGCATCTCTGAATCCAGTCAAGTTGATGATTTAACATTGTACCCTCAGGGGATCTTCCCTGAGCCCTTTCTAAAGCCTCCTCTAGCTCCCCTCTGTCTAGCCGCCTTTACTTCCTTTCAAGTCTAGTATTTTCTTCTCATTTTCTTCTGTTTGTCTCTGATGACAGAACTCTATGAAAGCAGGGAGTTTGTATCTTTGTTACCCCATCCCTATAATACCTGTTTTTTTAAACTATAAATTAAAGTATCTTTGTGGCCAAATAAATAATTTTATTTAGCACATCACAGTCTCAGACTTAGAATTTATATATTTACAAAAGGACTATGGCAGCTTGCATCTGTGAGGAAGACATTGTTATTTTCATTGATAAGGCCAACAGAATATTCTATCAAATTTTATACTTTCTTTCTGAAATAAGCTTTCGTACAGTCAAAGCCATGGGTTCTCAGTGTTTGATGAGTTATGGGAAATGACTCACCGTGAGCCTGTGAGCTCGAGCCTCAATAAAACATGGCTGCCACTGGAGTTTCTTCTTGGCACTCTAGTCATCCCCTTTTTGCTTTCCTCCAGATGAAAATGCCGTTCTGAGTTTTCAGCACGTAGCTTTATTTTAGGACAACTCATAGATGGAACTGTGCATCTCACAGTGGGACGCTTCATTCACTCAGCAAAGTGTGATTGAGACCCTCCATGCTATAGTACCTGTTTCTTTTCATTGCAGAGTAGTGTTCCACTGCATGCCTCTGTCACAACTTAGTCATTAGTTCTTCTCATGAGAGACTTCTGGACCATTTCTAATTTTTGGCTGGTTGTAAATAAAGCTGCAGTAAACATTCTTGTACTCAGTGAACTCTTCTTATAGACATGGTTTTATTTCTGTTGGGGAAATACAGTAAGTCCCTGACTTAAGGATACATTCTGTTCTGGGAGAGTTATTTGTAAGTCACATCGATGCACAAGTTGACAAAGTGAGTCTTAATGCAGTGAAAGTTAGCAACTCAGATATTCATAAGTCAAGGACTTACTGACATAGAAATGGCATCCTTGGGTAAAATATGTTTGGTTTATAAGAAATTACCAGAACTTTCCCCAAAGTAGCTAGTCTGTGGAGGTGGGTAGGCTTCATTGTATCAGCTCAAGTGGCCTAGTAAGCACACCTGGGGGTATGTTGTGGAAGCCTGACCTTGAGTTCATCTCTATTTCATGGTCTTATTTTCTCTGGGCCTGTTCCCCTGCTCTGCTTCCCATGGATACCATGAGGATGGGATCTTTGGTTCATCATGCTCTTCTGTCATGATGTTCTTGCTTTGGCGCTAACTGCCCATAGACTGAATCCCCTGAAACTGTAAGCTGAATTACCCTCTTCTCAAGCTATGAGTGCTGGATATTGTGTCTCAGGAACATGAAAGCATCTATAGATACAACTATTCTACATTCCTGCCAGTGAAGGTTCCAGTTGCTCCACACCCTCACTTTTTATATTATTGATCTTTTAAAATTTTAGCCACTCTGGTGGGTGCATACAATAATAGTTTTAAGTGGCACTTTGTTAATGTGGAAAGATTTTTTATGTGATTATTGGCACATTTGTGTATCTTCTTCAGTGAATTATCTATTCCAATAGTTTGTCCATATGTAAAACTAAGTTTTAAGAAGTTGAATTGTAGGGCCGGAGAGTTAGCTCAGTGGTTCCAGCATCTGCCTCGCAAGCGCAAGGTCCTGAGTTCCATCCCCGGTAACCACATACAATGCTGGGCGTGGAGACTCACGCCCACCAGCAATCAATGCCACATACCACAGTGCCGGGCGTGGTGGCTCACGCCTGTAATCCCAGCACTCGGGAGGCAGAGATAGGAGGATTGCTGAGTTTGCGGTTTGCCTGGGCTACATAGTGAGCTCAGAGCCAGCCTGAACTACAAAGCAAGACCCTGTCTCAAAAAAAAAAAAAAAAAAAAAAAAAAAAGTTGAATTGTAAGTGTTCTCTGTACCTACTGGGTACAAGTATCTTAGTCATATACATGTTTTATAAATATTTTTTGTCTCCACACTTTGAAAGACTGTCATATTCTGTATCCTTTCTTTTTCCTCTTCTCCAGTTTTTGCTGCTTGTCTGGGGCTGGTGTACATATATAGCCGTCACAAGTACTTCTGGGGATATTCAGAGGCTGCTGAAAAAAGGTAGGGGCAACTCAATAATAGGGACTTGTGCAGGATGTAGCAGGATGAAGTCTGGTGTAGTTTTCTGTTTCTCAGAAGTATTAAGAAAAGTATCAAGGGCCTTGGTGGCCACAGTGACCCGAGTTGCCCAAGGCCAAGCCTTGCCAGGCATGAGATGAGGAAATGCAGGCATAAAACAGTACTGAATGGGGTGTGGTGGTGGATGCCTGTAATCCCAAACAGTGAGAGATGGAAGCAGGAGGACTGCAGGTTCAAGACCAGCCTGGACAACTTAAAAAGACTCTGTTTCAAAAAATTAAAAAAGGGCTGGGGATATAGCTCAATGAGAAGACCCTGGGTTCAATCCAAACAAAACAACACAAAAACTGGGCAGTGCCCATGTTCTCTGAACCCTAGGAAAACTTCCAATCTCTCTAGAAAGTGACACAAGAAAAGAATCTTACTCAGTCACGATAGTGCTTTGAATGGTCAAAGAAGTTCACTGACCTCTTAGACTAACATCCCTTTCCATTTATGTGATGAACCCAGAATTGCAAATGGCGGAAGGATAGAAGTCCTGGGCAGTGTCCACAAAGAGCAACTCGTGCCGGGTCTCCCAGCTCTCTCAGTATAGCCAGATTGTCATCCTGACCCTTATGTTCACTGGCAGGATCCGTGGTTTCCAGTTGAGCCTGGGGACTCTGGCCTTGTTGACAGTTCTCAGTGCCCTGGGGATCGTGAACAGCTTTCTGGATGAATACCTGGACCTCCATGTTGCTAAGAAACTAAGGCGATACTTCTAACTTTTTCTCTTCCTTTTATATTCAGTTTGAGGAAGCTGTTTCTACTCTGAAGGTAACACCATTATCTCTTGTTAAATAAACTTCTAAAGTTTTCCGTTTTGTTTTTCTTGAGAAGGCTTTGTGGACACACACCTTTTACACATTTCCTGTTTGTGTAAGAGCTGGATTGTTGAGGTGGGCCGTGTATGTTATCAGTGGCATGTGGGCAGAGCTCTGGTTTTAGAAGCGCATGCTGATGTTATGATCGCTTTTGTGGGGACAAAGCAGCCTGATCTGTGTTCTGGGCATTCCATAGGCACTGTAGCCTTCCTCTGTGATAGATTCTGTCTGGGTAGAAGGTCCCATACAGATGCTGGGAAGGGAGGGCCCCCCTCCCCTGCCAATGCAACAGATGGCTGCAAGTGGTGGAAGCCAGGCAGATGCCCAAAGTAGACAGAGTCACCAGCTAACGGAAAGAAGCAGATCTGGCTGTGAAAATGCTTTATAAAGAACCAAGGAAAGAAATCGTATCATTCTGAGGAGACCCCTAGGGTTAAATGAGTGTTCTTGCCCCTGGGTGAGGAAGAGGGTCCTGCTGATGGCTGCAGAATCTGGACTGGACTCCAGGGTACATCTGTACCACACAGGCTGGAGGTGGGACCCAAGGGAAGCCATGTGGCCATCCCAGCTCTGAGGTGTAAACCTGTCCAGCACAGTGCACCGGACATTCCTTCACTGTCTTCATCTGTAACACAGGTGTGAGTCTATGGAAAGCCTGCAAAGGAAGATCTCAGGGAAAATATTAGGAAAGGAACCCTGTATCAGTATTTCCAGAGAACATCAGATAGCTTTGAATCTGGTGTGGGTATCTTCAAGAAGCTGTTTAGTGAGCTGGCTGGGACAGTGTGGACAGAGACTGTTAAAAGGCTATGGATAAATAATAGAAAAAGGAATGCATCTAAATGCTAGTGTTTGCAGAGTAGTAGAGGAGGAAGATGTGTCCGACCCTGATTCAGAATAGCAGTGCGTGGAGAACGTAGTGTTCTGGAAGGACATTTGGTTGCTGGTCTAGGGTCTCCCACATGTTGAATGTTTGACTTTGGTTAAGGCTAACATTGGTAAGAGTTTGTGCGGCACATTAGTGAAGACTCTAGAGCTGTCCTGCCACCTGCTGGTGGTGACACTGTAGCACTTCATAGCTCTTGGTCTCCATTTTCTCTTAGATAAAATGGGGCTAATATGGTTAAGTGCTGTGATCCTACAGTCTTTCCTCTAGGTATGCGCATCCATTATGATGGCGGCCGAATCCTGATGCTTTGTGTTACTCACTGAAGACAAACCAGGTAGAGAGTGCAAGTGTTGGACCCACGGCATGATCACTATAGAATCCTGTCCTTTGGAAGTAGGAAAAACAACCATCTTTCCAAATTTTATAGTGTAGGATTTTTGAAGAAATTTATTTTTATATGTTAGCATTTTTAAGGCACCTAAATTGGTTTGGATAGACAACATTTAGAAATAGGCAATGGTTGTAAACCCTATCAAAGCTTTGTTTCTTTTTTAACATTATGCAAGAATTTGTTTCCTGTGTTCTAATTTGTGTGTCACCAGGCAACCTTTTGATTATTTTGTTCCTATTAGATTTGACTCCAGGGAGCAAAGATATGCACAAAGAGCTTTGAGTTTCTGATTGACCTAATGGTTGTACATACATATTTGGTATATTAATAAATTGAAACATTTTATTTTAGAAATCAAATTCACTTCCTAAAAAAGTTGTGTCATGAAAGCAGGAACAGAGAATTTCTGTTAATAGAACCTGAAGAGGCATAAAAAACAAAGGGACGCTTGGTGTGGTGGCTCACGCCTGTAATTCCAGCACTCTGGAGGCAGAGGTAGGAGGATTGCTGAGTTCAAGAGTTGCCTGGGCTACATAGTGAGCTCAGGGCCAGCCTGAACTACAAAGTGAGCCTCTGTCTCAAACAAACAAACACAAACAAAAAACAAAGGGAAGCATGAGATCAAATCTGAATTAGAAAAACCAAGTTATGAGTGCCTGTGTGAGGGAATTGAGGTGATTTGCATATTGAGTGAAAAGTAGATACTAGGGAATTCGTGTTGATAATGGTGTTGTGGCCAGGGAAGAGAATGTCGGGATTCTTTGGAGCTGCAAGACTGAGGCATTGAGGGTGAGGTGCTTGGGTGTGAATAACTTTGAAATTGTTCCACAGATAAGCATGTGAAACATTTGGGGAAAGCATCCATGATGAGTAAGTCCAGTTGTAAGTGTATAGGTATTCTTCCTACCTCCTGATTGTTTGAAAATATGCACAGTAAAAAGTTAAAGATTATAAGAGAAGTTATAATCTTAAATTAAGTTTTGGGGAGCTCCAAAGTTTCTTGCGTTGAGTGCTGGAGGTCTGACTGGGGATGGCATCGGTACACTGTGGCCATTACTGATAGCTTCTTGCTGCTGTTCTGGATGTGGGCAGAGAAGCTAGGCCTCAGCTCTGCAGAAGGTGTGGTGGGAAACGAGAGAGGTATCTATGGTAGCTCATCCATAAGACACCAGTATGAGAATCTCACGACCTCAGAGTGTAACAAAGAAGAGAATAGAGAGTATTGAAAAGACAACAGTCAGGAAAATGAAGCTGTGTTTGGTGGTATGTGTCTGTAGTCCCAGCCCTCAGGGAGGCTGAGGGAGGAGAATGGGAAGTCCTAGCCCAGCCTGACCATTCAGGGAGACCCTATCTCAAAATAAAAAAATAAGAAAAGACCTGGGAATTAATCCCCAGCAACAAAACAAACAACAATAAAAAAGCACTGCTCAAACAAATTGCAAAGACTCATTCCTGTTTTCAGGCAGTAATCCTACTTTTCAGGAGGAGAAGTCAGTGGGATTTGATGAAAAAAGTCATTAATAAACAAAAACATCAGCTCTCTACATCTGTGTCTTTTGCTTGACACAATCCTTTATAGTATCTGAGGTTACAGATATGAAATCATCTTAAAGGAGAAAGCCGTCTGTTCACCCAGGGTGTTTTAATCAGTCAGAATTAGGAGTAATCGTGGTTCTCAGAGCTTCTCGTTTTTACCCCTGTGCTTGGCTTCCCGAAGCTGTCCATTTACCCTGAATCAGTTCCCTTTCTTCGCAGCGTGTCTGTGACAGGGAACCGAACCCACTGCCACATTGCTTTCTCCACGGGGTCCTCTGCCCGACTAGATGGACTGCTCACCACGGGGAGGGCCAGGATCTTCTGCAAATTCAACTCCTGCTTGGTGTGTATTGAAACTCAGCTTCGTTTTGAATGCTTTTTTAAATGGTGGCTCCATTCTGTGGTCTGTTTCTCAGCTTAAGCCACGTGATTTTGAGATATGTTATCTTTCTATGCTTTGTAAAGTCCGCCGGGGCTCTTATGACTGGTCTCCCGAAGTGGAGACATGGGTTCTTGTGTATGGGATGGGTTCCCAAGGGGTCAGCATGACAGAAGGAAAGGGAGTGGGAAGGCGGGAGCCAGAGCAGACCTGGCCACACCCCTCTGAGCGCTCAGCAAACTGAGAAAGTTCCAACTTGGTTATGGAAGGACATGACTGATCTCCTTTGCTACGTGTTTACATAAGGGCATAAACGTTTTGAGAAAAGAACCATGGGTAATCAGTTAGATCCCAGGAACAATATATCTGCTTAACACACCCAAGAGACTAAAGAGTGAGGATCCTAAAATGAAGTATACTTTGGATTGATTCAGATAATACTCTTTTATTTTTTCCCTTTAAAAGTGGTATGTCAACATCACTTCATTTCTACATTTCAGAGCTCTGTACATTTCTTAAAAGGAAAGAAGCAATGCTCGATGTACAAAGTCAAAACAGAAAACTAGAAAAATCTGGGTAAAATGGTGCAAGTTGCTGTAGGTCATACAGTACAAATTAGTAATTAGATGTTGTCTGAAGTGCAATACCACCGCTGTGATGATGAGTTAAGGAATGAAATAAAAATACTCTATTTTAAACAGTATATATATATATATATATATATATATTTATATGTATACTTTTTACAGATAGTAGACCCAGTGATATCTGCAGTATTGTAAAAACTTATGTACAAATAACTTCTTTTAGACATTACATATACATCAGCACCGTAGTAAAAACAAAACAACCTTATTAAAATGTACTTCTCTATGAGTTGGTCCCAGTGCTGAGCACGTGGAGGCAGTTTGGAAAAGATAATGGAACCCCCTCTCTATCCCTTGGCCACCTCCAGTTTCTCATCATTGCTTACACATTTATTTCCTGGGCTTTGCAGGAAAAGGTGATAATTCTGCATTCTCAGAGTGTGTTTTCTCCCTCACTTTTTGGTTTTCATCTGATTTCCCGGCGGCATCCCTCCCCGCGGGTCGAGTTCATAGTCACCTGGCCGCTGCTCTTCGGAGAGGGTGCACAGCCATCCGCCCAGCGTCTCCGGCTTGACGCTCTGCCCCTGTTAGAGAGGTCTAGAACCCGGGGATTATGGAGAGCAGGGCAGAGGCGGTGCTTTCTTGGCCACCTCCTCCCCACAGCCTTCTGCCTCCCGTGGGCCCTGGCTTGCCAGGAGTGCGGCTGGTCGGGCCCTCTACGCTCTCCTCTGCTGAGCGGTCCGTGTGTGCGCAGACGGAGCCGCATGCCAGATAGGGACACGGACAGTGGGAAAACACCTGACACTCACTTAGGACAGTAGCTGCATCACACAGCCTCCAAAAATGGGACCATGGGAGGGAAGGCAGACGACAGACGAACCTGTGACAGTGGAAGCTGCTGGCTCCTTGCGACAGATTTCACTGAGGGCAGATGTGAGTGATTTACAAAGAGGACAACTGTACAGAACTTTTGAAGTGGATTACTTTGCCCTTAGGAAAGAAAGCGAGACTTCCCGTTAGCGCCCAAATGTGTACGGCAGAGCTACTGACTTTTCTGTTCGTCCGTCTCTGGGGGTTTATATTTGTCTGTCTGATGATAAGAGTTGATGAACAAGGCCAATTGTATTGCAGTCACTCCGGAACTTTTCCAGAGGGAACCCAGCCTGGCGCCCCTGGGCCCTTCCTCCCTGGGGAGACCCCACGCCAGCGTGGCTCGCTCAGTCCCGAGCAGTAATGCTCACTCAACTCTGTGCAGGTCGGAGGAAGAACTCTGTGGTGTCGCCTCTGTTTGCCAGGCACTGTAACAGTTCTTGTACTGGTGTTCGCTCTGCCCAAAGCCTCACTTCTTAGAGAGTCTGGAAAGCAAGGCAAGCGCAGGCGAGACGAGGGAGGGCGGTGCTGGCTGGTGGACAGAATGCAGCAGAGGTCTCACCACCCTGTCACTGTCAGGACGGATCGACACCTGGATGGACCACGTCCTGAGACCGAGACTGCATGATGGCTACCACAGCCTCCGGGGAAGGCTGTCCCCGGGGCTGGGCCTTCTCAAGCTCAGCTGGCTCGCCTTGTGGGTGGCCAGCAGCCACGCCTCGTAGTGCCGAGGGCCATCCCAGGCGGGGAGAGCAGCCTGCAGGATCCTTGGCTGTCTCTCTGGGACTGGCTTGCTGTTCCTCCATTACCAGGTAAATGTGGAAGCAAATAGCTCTTTCTACCCAGACTCGGTGCCTTTCTGACCAGTGCATGTGGCCTGTGGCACTGCCCAGCAGCCTCTAGAAAGGTCTTCTGTCCGAGGCTCTGTGTCTTCTGTCTCCAAATCTACAGTCCCTGGGCCCGGGGCAGGAGGGCCGGCAGTCCCCGTGGGCTGGAGCAGCTCTTGTTGGGCCGGGTGATCACAAAGACCGTTGAGCAGGGGCTTCAGCTGCTGGCATCTTCCCCACCTCACCCCGGGGTTACCCTCTGTTGGGGCAGGATGTCTCGTCTTGATGCTGGGTGAAAATCAGGTACAAAGAGGCTCTGCAGGCCTGATTGACCCCTGGATCTTCTCTTGCCCTCTGGCTGTGGTTTTGCTCAGTTTACGTGGGTCAGAAAAACAAAAACAAGGATGGGTCAACATCCTGCTTCTTGTCCTCGTGTTAAGCTTTCACCACTCCAGCTGTGGCTTCCGGGACCCCTCAGAACTAGGGGTTACCGAACAATTCATCGAGCTCTTGCATCCACTCATCTCCCGGCCCGCCTTTGATGATGGAGTCCACCAGGTCCGCGCTGTCTGCGAGCCCTGGGAAGGAAGCCCCGGCGCCCTCAGCGCTGTAACTGTATGGTAAGTCCTGAGGGGCGCTTCGCTCATAGGGCTGGGCCTGGCTGCTCGGGGCAAAGCTGCCACTGGGCATCTGCTGCTGTGCCGGGGACTGGCTGAAGGCTGGCATGCCAGGGACGCCTTGGGTTAGGCCAGACATGCCCATTGGCCTGGCCTGGCTGGTGCCCGGCTGCCCTGGGAGTGGCGGCATCATCTGCCGACCCAGAGCGGCGGGGTTGAGGGGTCTCACTGCACCAGCATTAGCGTCTACCACTGTCTGGGTCAGGCCCTGCGGGAAGTGCTGTTTGGTCACTCTCGGCTGGCCAGCTTGGAGTGGGTAGCTGGTGCCATTGTTGAATGGCCCCAGGTCTCCACTAGTCCTCCCGGGCATCCCCTGTAAGCTCCTCTGTTGCCAGCTTTGTGCTCCGTGCTGGACGGTCCCCAGGATGCTCTGAAGCCTTGGCGGGGCCTGGGGTCTAGGCAGGGCCTGGCCCACCGGTCCTTTCATCTGCTGGTGCTGCTGGGTCAGGGTGGGGTTCACCAGCATGCTCTGAGCAAAGCCACTCACCATCCCAACCCCTTGGGCAGAGGCAGGCTGCCTTGGCCCCTGGGCCTGGCTGTGTGCGATGCTCATGCCACTTTGGTTTGGGTGCTGCAACATTTGGGTCATGCCAGTGCTCGTGTTGTACATTCCTGGCTGGCTGGTGGGTGAGCTGCTGTAAGGGGCCAGGCCCATCTCAGGCTGGGCTGCAGCCGTGGCCATCGGCCCTGGGTTCTGAGAGGGTCCCATTCCCATCAGGCCTGGGTTCTGTGCCATCAGCCGTGACGTCCGCATGCTCTGGAGGGCTGCCTGGCTTCTCACAGCTGCCATGTCCTGGGGTGCACCTGCAGGGAAAGAGAGGGTACAAGCAACACACTGTAAACTCTCATGGGAGCAGCATTTCTCTGTATGAAAAGATCTATTTCGATGACACAGTTTTAACAAAAAGAATTATTTTTCCGATTCTAACATGTTGATTATAAAAATATGTGTAAAGTATGGAAAGGCACACAGACAAAATTAGTCACCAAATCACCACTGTTCAGAGGTGACCATTACTAACTCTTTTGTGAGATGTGACTGAAAAATATAATAATGTTAAATTTTAAAGTTATTAAAGTAAAATACACTGCCATTAATTCCCCTCAAAATGTTCAACCATTTTTTTTTTTTTTTTTTGAGACAGGGTCTCTATTTGTAGTTCAGGCTGGCCCTGAGCTCACTATGCAGCCCAGGCAAGCCTGGAACTCAGCAATCCTCCTGTCTCTGCCTTCCGAGTGCTGAGATGACAGGCGTGAGCCACCACGCTCGGCACTGTGGTAGGTGGTATGGATGGCTGGTGGGCATGAGTCTCCACGCCCAGCACTGACATATGTGGTTACCTGGATCAAACTCAGGACCTTGTGCTTGTGAGGCAGGCGCTGGAACCACTGAGCTAAATCTCCGGCCCTGTTCAACCATTCTTCAAACATGCTTACCTCATAATTCTTGCCACTTTCTGAAGCAGTTCTGAAAGTCTTCTTTAGTGAGTATCTTCAGTTGAGCTGTTCGGGGTTCTCTGTCCCGAACCGATTACCTTCCCTGGTTTACCTCCTCCTTGGGCGAAGACCCAGAAATCACACAGATCCAGTGAAAAGGTGGGTGAGAACCCAGAGCAGTGTTTCTACGAGTCTGCTCTTCTGTTGGATGGTTCTCAGCAGCAACAACCACTGCACTTTTGGTCATAGCTCGTGAAGACACTCACGAAAGCGGATTTCTGGAACAACTTCAGAAGGCAGCCGGAACAATGGGAGAAGTGTGTTTGAAGCAATGGGGAGTAGTGTGAGAGAAAGTGATGGCAATGTATCTTTTCTGAGATTTAAACATACACCACATTTTGACCAGCTCTTGGACGGACACAGAAACTGGATCACACTGTATATATTTTTCTAGTTGACTTTTCTGCTTCACATGACACAGTGTTATTTTTATTCATAGTTCAGAGGCAAATGATTTCTCACTCTTGGATATGAGGCCATCAACTCAATGAGATATCATTTTCCTTGGTGGTAAGGGGTGTGGCGGGGTGAAGGACCATCTGATCACCCTGCATATTCTGTTAGTGAAGTGGAACAAGGCTCAGCAGAGAGTATTATGAATGGAAACCATTAGACTGACTTTCCTTAAGACTTGAGTAGGAGTTGGGAGGTGAAAGGTCATCCCTTCTGCCTAGAAGCTGTTTTGACAGGTGAGACATTTTTTAGAGCCACTTCATAGACATCCACATGCTCCGGATTCTATGAATCATAACACATCAGTGCAAACCAGTCAGCCTCTGCAGCTGGAAAAAGGAATGGCCTTGCTGCTTGATAACTGACCGTGACCTCTGAGCATTCCTGTGTAGTCCACCCTGTCAAAAGCGGCAGCCATGCAGTGCCGTCTCCACAGATCGCTAATAGGGTGTTAGTGGTAATGTTTAAAAGCTGGCTGTGTCAGTCAACTTCAATGAGGTATTTGAGAGTCCTGCTTTATAACGTCCCAGGACATGTCCAAGCCAGACGAGGAAGGGAAATGTCACCTGTGGAACAATTGTCAGTGTTGGAAAGGGCCAGGAGGTGGACCCAAGTGGGTTTTTCTATGAGGAAGAGCAAAATAGTTTTTTTTTTCTCATCCTGGACACTTAAAGGAGATGCAGCATGGGTGCCAACCGATATTATAAGCAAATTTCATCCCACTTAGAGCCATGTTGACCAACCGGATGAGAATAGTCTAACCTTGTTCAACCTGGCACTTTGGCCGTAGCTCAGGCGTGTTTTTATCTCCCTGATGGGATTATTGATTTCTGAGCAGCAAATATGTCTCCATATTTTCTTCCTTTAAGAAGGAAAATTACGGAAATTCTGATTGTGACTTAAGTTTTTGTGACGTGGGATCAATATCATGCTGCACTGAAAAATGAAACCTGTAGGGAAATCTTAAAAATCTACAGCAAATCCTCAGAAATATTTCAGGTTTTAAGCTATTTATATCCAAGTCATTTTCCGAACAATCAAAAGTTTTTAGTTAAATACTGGATGGTAGCACATCCGGCAGCCTGTAACCTGGTTAGAAAGTTTTGTGACCTTAACCACAAAATTTGTATTGATTCCATGGCCAGTTGGAATCAACTGTAGTGAAATGAGTTATTGAATTGTTTATAAAAAATTTAAGGGAAAAATATTGCTGACTCAGAGATGGATTGGAGAGAGCCAAATTATATACACAAGCATATGGATCGCTGGAAACAGATGACAGAACTTTTATAACTTGAACATTTTTGTTGTCTGTTTATAATGGATATGTTGAAGCACCAAATATCATCTGGACTAATTTTATGAGTGAGAAAAAGGTGCTTTTCCTTAGAAGGCAGAGATGTCACAATGCCTTTTAAGAGGTATGAAACATTTATCAAAGTAATTTCTATTTGTAAGGCATTTAAAAATCAGCAGTCAGTACAATATTTTCTAACTATCTGAAATAAGTCTCTTATTAACCTTTTATACTTTCAGTTAATTTTAAGTATTCCAACGAAAAAACTCCAAATGCATCCAAAGAATAAAATGTCTTTTCCAGAATACTCCATGTATTTTTTTTTTTTTTTTCTTTTGAGACAGGGTCTTGCTTTGTAGTTCAGGCTGGCCCTGAGCTCACTATGTAGCCCAGACAAGCCTCAAACTTGGCAATCCTCCTGTCTCTGCCTCCTGAGTGCTGGGATGACATGCGTGAGCCACCACGCCTGGCACTATGGTATGTGGTATTGATTGCTGGTGGGCGTGAGTCACCATGCCCAGCATTGAATGTGGTTACCAGGGATCGAATTCAGGACCATTGCGCTTGTGAGGCAGGCGCCAGAACCACTGAGCCAAATCTCCGGCCCCTACTCCATGTATTAAACAGATTACTTTTTTTTTTTTTTGTCTAAAACATATTATTATGAGACATAGTGGTCACATTAATTTTCTTGTCTGTTGGTCAGCGATGTAAAGAAAATTTTCCATATTCAAACAAAGATAATATGCAGGGTTTTTCCCTTCAAAGGGTCTGTGTCCTATTTTTACACACAATGTATCTATCCAGGCCTGCAGCATTACACAGAGCCATAGGCCTCAGTGAGCAGAAGGTGGCCAGTGAGATCCCCGAGATATGTGGTGGAGAGCGTGTGGTGTAGGGTCACCTACGGGCTGTTCCTGACAGTTCCCCTCCCAGGAGAGTAGCGGTTACCTATCAGTTTGCTGTCTTCCCAGATGTATCATGTACCTAGGGTGTCAGTAACATAAATAAAAATAGTGGACATCCTTAAAAACGCAGTTACATCTCAAACCAGTTAGCTCTGGGACCCTTTACCGTCACCCTGATGTTGCACTCACAGCAGAGCTAAATTTCTAGGCTGATTACCTATGGTTTGGGGTTTCAGAAAAGTTCAGGAAGTAAAACTTTTAAACTGAGCAAGTTTGGAAGAGCTCATGCAAACATAGGTCTACGTGCTGTAAGAGGAACTGTTATATTTTAGTGGGCTCCTTTATGGCAAAAATAATGACATATGAGCCTAGAAAACTCAAGGGATACTGTGTTGGGTTTATCAGATCTTAGGTTTTTAATTAGTTCATAATATAAAGCAGCAATTCTCAAAGTATGGTCCACTGGCCTGCGCCACAGCAACTCCTGGGAATTTGTCAGGGACACAAGTGCTCGGGCCACAGGCCTGGTCTACTGGAGCAGAAACTGGGCATGGGGTTTGGGAGTCTATGCGTCCACAAGCTCTGCTGGTGATTTTGATGCAAGCTGAAGTCTAAGAACTAGGGAAAAGGAGGCCTCTGGGTCTGTGACAAAAATTAAAAACTGTGTGTCACAGACAGGGGCAGTGGTGCATGCCTGTTAATTCTACTCTGGAGGCTAGGGCAGAAGGATTGCAGGTTTGAGCCCAGCCTGAGCAAACCAACAACTTAGGGAAACTCTATTTCAAATGGAAAAAAAAAAAAAAAAGCTGGCAATATACTTCAGTACATAGGGCCTGGGTTTAAACCCCAAGACCACAAAAGAACCAAGAAAACAAAACAAAAGAAAACCCAAATTTAAAAAAACCAGAATTCAAACCCAAACTGCAAATCAAAAACCAACTAAACCAAAAAATTAAAACCCAAACAAAACAATATGTCACAATGACTGTGCCGTTCTCCTCCACCTATGGCAAAACAAGGGTACTTCAAAGACTCTTGGCACTGATTCTGCACACAGGACACCCATGGATAGTCCTGATCCCTTTTGTCCTTCCCTGTGTCAGGCCCAAAGGGAATGTAAGGAAATGCTAATGGCCCAGGGACAGAAGAGGGTGGAAACTACAAAGCCTAGTATTTCCACAGGCTTGTGGAAAGAGTTATTGGTAAACACCAGTGGTGAAAGCCTCGACTCTAGTATATGATCCAGGAGTTACACATGTAGGTTTATAATAGAAACAAAAGTTTCTGACATGCTCTGATAATTTCTGTTGTATTTCATTTTCAAAGTGTTGGTTGTGATCCATGATGAATTTTCATAGCTTTCTATGTTCAATTCAAAGATTAAAAAATGCAATCCTACGGCAGGGCATACTGTTTCACCAGGATATTAATAAAGAGCAGGAGGGTAAAATTTGTGAAATGCTGTCTGAGTTTGCCTACATTTACATACGTGCATATTGTTGTGCAAGCTTCCAGAAGACTCTGAAAGGGCTAAGGACACATTAATCTAGATTACCTACACAAGCAGAAGAAGGAAAGGAGGATTTCTGCTGCTAGGTGAGCTCTGTAGGCCCCTGAGAACTCCCACAGGTAGGGCTAGGAAGGGCTCCCTCTTTAGGAGAAAAAGGAGTTTGACACTGCAATGGGCCTTCTACATTTACGAACGTGGCCACCCCAGTTACGCTATGCCCGATGCTCCTGGGGTCATGATTTAGACTTCCTACAAATGGAGCAGGATGAGAGTGGTACAGCTACCCTCGAGTTCCTATCTGTCTTCTTTATTGAGCAGACACTAATGGTTGGAAGCCAGATTCTTCTATTTCGGTGGTAGAAGGGAGGGCTTTGGTCAGTTTGCCTGCTGGGATTAGAGAGAGACATAGCATGTGGTTTTTACCCTTGTGGTCCAAAGGCACTAGTGTGTCTGGGGTTGCTAAGCTACTAGAATATTCTGCACCTTCGATGAAGGAAATCTGCTCAAGGCATCTCTCCCACAACCAGCTCACTGCCCTGGGCCCCCAGGAATTCTCTCAGACTCAGCAATGTCTGCCATAAGGCGCACCTCCAAAAATCCATTCTGATTGGTTGGTACTCTTATTTTACAAGTTGTTAAAAAACTTACTTTACTAGTTGTTGAGAAGCTAGTTGTTTTGTGGGGACAGGGTCTTTCTGTGGACTCCAGACTGGCCTTGGCCTTACGTGGTAACCCTGACTGGCTTCATGCTGTGATCCTGCCTCAGTCCCCTGAGTGCTGGGATTACAAGCATGTGTTGTCATACCTGGCTTTCTTATCTGACCAGTTGTTAAATATGTTGAGTACTGGGCTGGAGATTTAGCTCAGTAGTTCTGACGCCTGCCTACCAAGCACAAGGTCCTGAGTTCAATCCCCAGTAACCACACAACACAATTCGGGGTATGGTGACTCACGCCCACCAGCAATCAGTACCACATACCACAGTGCCGGGTATGGTGGTTCACACCTGTAATCCCAGCACTTAGGAAGCAGAGGCAGGAGGATTGCTGAGCTGGAGGCTTGCCTGGGCTACCTAGTGAGTTCAGGGCTAGCCTGAACTACACAGCAAGACCTTGTCTTAAAATTTCTTTTTTTTGAGTACTACCTTGACACAAATATGAAATGTAAGGCAGTGTCACCGGTGGAAGATTCACTTACACTTTGTAACCAGAAGGGATGAAATGGAAGAGGTGCCCAGTGGCCTCACCTTGAAACTGATTGACCTGCTGCACAGGGTATGGATTCCGCTGCTGCTGGAGGTGCTGCCGGGGAAGATGAGATTGCTGGAGCTGCTGGAACAAAAGATGATGGGGAGAGGGGCGGGCAGGGGGGAGATGATACCATTACATCCTGGTGGTTCTGAAGTAGGCAAGATGTTTTTAAAAAACAAGACTTTGTATTGGAGAGTACCACACATCCAGGCACACAAAGCATAAGAACTCAGGTGAATGGATTTGCACAAAATGAACACACTCTAGGTAGCCAGCACCGCGGGTCCAGAAACAGATCACTGCCAGGAGCCCCTGGGACCTCCTCTAGTCCTCAGCCCCCATGGCCCAGGGGTACCATAATCCTAACTTGGAACCCCAGAGGCCAGCCATGTCTGCTTCTGTGCTCTAAGAAAGGGATCCATACAATAGCGTGTTAGTGTGTGGCTTCTTGTGCTCGCACTGTGTCCGTGAGATTCATCTGCAGAGATGGCATTTGAGGCCTGTGCTGCCTCACCGTCCAGCAGTGTTTTTAATCTATGAACATAACCATTCTACCAGGGGTGGTCGGCTAAGGCGTTTCTAGTTTGGGCTATTATGGACACCACTGCTGTGAACATCCCAAAATGCCTTCAGTGAACATCTGCCTGTGTTTCTGACGTGGGACTTGCCAGCCCTCAGGAACGTGGGCAGTTCTGGCTCGACTTCCCAACATGAGCCTGTACTTTTTCTTAACACTATGAGGCTCCACTCAAAGGGACAAGTCCTTTCGAAGGACCTAAGCAGACGCCTTGGGCATAGGCAGATGGGGTTCTCAGGGACTATGGAAGAAGGCTAACTGTATTTCCATGAAGCCACACTGCTTATAAAATAAATCTCTTCAAGTAAAATATTCAGCACTTAGTGCTTTGAGGAAACCACATGGGATTCCCATATACTTGTGTTTCAGTCTTTCTTCCTCTTTCAGGGACTGTGTGCTATGAGCGCTGTTACTCATATGTGGAGCAGGCTGTTGGGGCTACCACGCTTCACTAGATTAACGAAGGGAAAGGAAGTAGGAATTGGGTGGAAGAGCAGAGAAAGGGTTTCAGCTTCAGGTCTACCGTCAAGTAGGGACGTGACCTTCTAATACTGATTAAACTTCATCCTGTTGCTGCTGAATATTCATGAAGCACCTTTCATCCATAAGGACTGTAGAAAAACATACAAAGGTCCTGGCTCTTTTAAAGTAAGTTCATTACAAAAATAACACACCTTGACCACTTCTTACTGCATGTGTTTACTTCTATTTTCTCTTGCATGTTTGCTCCTGTGCAGCTGTATAATTTCCTTTCTTTTTCCCTCTCTGAAATCAGCCAGTATTGTGGCCTCCAAGGGGAAAAAACAATAATAATAATAATAACAACATCAAAACAGCCTCTGCCCTGTGGACTGCAGCCCGTGTGCCCACTATGGGACCATGCAGAAAACTGGTGAAACTGATCAATCTTCAGACCACTAGGGGTGTAGACCGGAAACCATGTGAATCTTTCAGGCAGCAACATAAAGTCATGATTGAGAGGAAACTGAGCATTTCAAAGCCTCTCCTTAGCCAAACCTTGCATATTACATGAGAATCAAACCAGCCCACTTACCGGGAGCAGCCTGGTGGGCTGGGTGCCCTGAAGTCAAGGGTCCCCTTTCCTTTTGGCTCTGCCTCTTTCTAGCTTTGTGGCTTCAAATAAACCCATTAGCCTCCTGGCCTCGGTTTCCTCTTTTTTTTTTTTTTTTTTTTTGAGACAGGGCCTTGCTCTGTAGTTCAGGCTGGCCCTGACCTCACTATGTAGCCCAGACAAGCCTTGAACTCACAGTAGTCCTCCTGCCTCTGCCTCCCAAGTGCTGGGATTACAGGCAGGCATGAGCCACCATGCCCAGCACTGTGGTATGTAGTACTGATTGCTGGTAGGCGTGAGTCACCATACCCTGCACTGTGGTATGTGGTTGCGGGGTATCAAACCAGGGATCTTATGGTTGCAAGGCAGGCGCCGGAACCACTGGGCTAGATCTCCGGCCCAGTTTCCTTATTTGTAAAACGAAGACTTCATATTCTCAACTCTTTCTTCTGGATCTAAAGTTCTAAGTTCTACTGAAGCTTTGTGAATGGGTGAGAGGCCACAAGCTCTCTCTCTTACAGAGCAAGGCACTAAATGTTCATTCACAGGCGCTCTCAACTCTCAAGTCTGCTGAGAGTTGGCGTCAAGTGCTCAGGGATATACAGGATGCCCAAGTCTTCTGTTGCCCTCACATGTCCTTTGAGGGAAGATGAGTGTTTCCACTATACTGTTTCCAAAATGGAAAATGCTGGACATGTTCAATGGGCGGAGTCTGAGGAAATCAGTACGGGGTTGACGCAGCAATCAATACTCATTCTCCAAATAAAAAGCAGGGAGTTCCCACCTGGAGACCCCAAGGACAGCCTGTGTTAATAAACATTGTGTCTGGGCCCTGGAGATGACAGCTCTGTGTGGCTGCACCCTGTTCCCAGGCCTAGCCTCGAAGGGCAAAGCAAACTGTGCCAACTCTCCTAAGCCCCGCACCGGGTGGCTGTGGCTCACCTATCTGAAGACATCACCCAAACAGGCACACCTAAGTTCCCTGGGACTGGCTGAGGAGTGGATTTACACAGCGCTGCTTCTTTCTGGAACTCCATTTATCACTGCCAGAGAGATATTAGCATGGTTCCTTGTCATACACCTTCTGCAGGGTGAGCAGGATAGAGGTTTGTTTGTACAATAGCTGCCAGGCAGCTGACTGACCTTGGTAAAAACGGAGATAATTACACAGCTGTTCAGGAACAAAAGCAAAAACAGGGACATAAATGAATCGTACTCAACAGTACAATTTTTCTCTTTGGGAGGTGACTAGTGTTATTCTGAACTGCTGTCTGTGTTTAGTGGGGGCCTCAGCATGCCTCTTCTTAGGTCACGGAATCATAAATTTGTGTGTGCTTGTGTGTTTGTGTGGTGGATGTTTGGTAAATTTCCAAAACTTGGATCCTGTTAGGAACAGTCTAGAAAGATACCTATGAGTCAGAGTTGTCAGGGTCTGAGCCTTCTATGACCACCTCCTACAACAGTGTCTGAAGTCTGAGATGCTTCATGCAGGCCCCACAGGACCAGAGAGATCTCTTGTGGACAGCTTCAGGCCTCCCCTTGGGAAGACACTAAATCAGGTCCTGGCAACTCTCAAAACAAAACAAATCAAAACCTATAGGAGCTCTTAGGCTGGAACTGCCATCTTGTAGTAATTTGCCAAAATGGCGAACACAATGGGAAAGAGGAAGGGAACCCAGTGTATTTCTCTAGGCCTTTTAGAAAAACATAGGGTTGTTCCTTTGGGTATACATGCAAATCAATAAAAAGGGCGATATTATAGATATCCAGAGAATGAGAACTGTTCAAAAAAGAATGACCCACAAATGTTACCATGGCAAAACCGGAAGAGTCTACAATGTTACCTAGCCTGCAATGGACATTGTTACAAACAAGCAAGTTAAGGGCAAGGTACTTGCCAAGAGGATTAATGTGTGTATTGAGCATATTAAACATTCAAAGACTTGAGATAGCTTCCTAAAATGTGTCAAAGAAAATGATCAAAAAAGGAAGGAAGCCAAAGAGAAAGGTACCTGGGCTCAACTGAAGCACCAGCCTGCCCTACCCAAAGAAGGGCATTTTGTGAGAACTAATGGGAAGGAGCCCAAGTTGTTGGAACCTGTTCCCTATAAAGTCATGGGCATAAGCTGGGGGTGCAGCTCTGCCAGGCAGCACCTGATTAGTGGTTGAGTGTCCCAGGCCCTGCTTAAAATTAAAAAATTGTCCTGTGTTGTAAGGATGGTTTTCTCGTATGCAGTGCTTTTTCCTTGCAAAAACAAATGTTTGGAGCAGATCTTCACTGTACCTAGTTTCAGGTCTTTAAAAGTTTTTCTTGGTGGAAGATGTGTGGTATTGTGAAGGTGTATACCCAAATGACCGCAGAGTTATGAAATATTTATATCGGTGTGAAGATCCTCTAAGACATCATGGGCAAAAGATGTACCAAAATAAATGGAAGTTAGTACATGGCATTTCAGTTAAATAAATTGTTTAAAGCACCCTATTGTACGTTCTAAAAAAAAAAAAATTCCTACAGGAGAGGTCTTTAGGGAAGGCTTTCTTTCCGTGCTGGAGAAAGGATGTGGCAGGGTTGGGACAAGGATCCTGAAGGTAAAGTTGTGTCTGTGTTGGGACTGTCTTTAACTCACAGACTCCCTGAGCTGTTTAAAAGTGGTCACGGGAGCTTTTCTTACATTTGTATCCTCAGCGGCCCCTGTTCAGATCTCCAGGTGGCTCTGCAGGTCTTACTGCTCTGCTACTGTTCACAGCAATTCTGTCAATTCTCCTCAGTCTGTTCTCCTTCCATTTTCTTCCAAGAAACAAAATTCTCTAATTTTTTTTTTTTTTTGGCTTCATGTGAGAAATATTAGGGCTTATGTAGAGCGTAAGTAACCACCACTCATGCTGTCTATACAGGCCGTGGTCTCAGAAATCAAGAGGAAAGGAGCAAGGTTTGCATTGAAGAACTGTCCATTGCAAATGGGCCTCAAATTGATGGTGGAAACCTGTCTTTAAATACAAACTCATTCATTATTGGAAAAAAGCCCAACTAATTGAAAAGGTCTAACTTCCACAGGTTCTTGTAGGATCCTGGGAAATGCTGGCCTAGGAGCTTCTCCACAGAGGACGGGGGCCCAGTGCTTCCTCACAGAGGAGGGTGCCGTGTGTGTGCTCGCGGGACCATGACACAGGGCCTCTTACCTGCTCGGCCAGGATCTGCTGCTGCTGCTGCTGCTGCTGCCGCTGCTCCCGCAGGAACTGCTGCTTCTGCTGCTCCATCAGCTGGGCCCGCTGATCCATCAGCATCTGCTTCATGATGGCTGCCTGCGGCTGGCTGCCCAGGAAGCCGGGGCCCGCAGGGCTGGCTCCTGATACCATGCCGCCGGAGCCCGGGGGCACGGAGGGCTGCATGGGGCCTGAGGTCCGGGGAAGCCCAACCGGGTGCTGCTCCTGATGGGGGAAGAAGAGGCAGAGATGCAGTGATTCCGTGAGGACACTCACTGCCATGTGGGAAGGAGAACGGAGCCAAGGTCCTGCTTTGTGGAGCTTGGGGTTTCTGAGGGGCCCCATTCCCTTTCCATGAAAACCACCACCTAGTCATCCTCAGGCCTGCCTCACCTCAGGGAACCAGACAGGCCACAAGGGACTGTCAGAGCGCAGCTCCGGGAAGTCTGAGACCAAGCTGTTTCAGTGGGGATTGGTGGCTGTGGACTGGGGTTTCAACTAATATCCTGAGTTCCTCGAAGGAAAGGTAAAGCTCTCAGGCTGGGCTCCTCTGAAGCCTGGAAGGTGACGCTCTGACTGTACCTGATAATTCTTACTCATTACTGTCTACTTGACCGAAATGGACATCTTCTTAGCAAGCAAGAGAGATACATGCAAAAGACTGCTAGAACTTCTGAACAATCAAATCTGCTATAATAAGTGCAACCTTTGAGAACTCTGATATATATTTACTGAACCCAAGCCTGCACACTGAGCTATGTCCCAGCCTTTTTTTTTTTTTTTGAGACAGGGCCTTGCTAAGTTTCTCAGGTTGAGCTTGAACCTCCCAAGCGTGCTGGGATTATATGTGGGCACCACCACACCCAGGTGATGATAATTTTTTGAGGAGTGCTCCTTGGGGAACAGGTGGTAAAAGTGGTAGAGGCCGAAGGCCACACAGCCCAAGGGACAGCTCAGAGAATGCACTCCAGGGAGAAGTCTACACAGCCGGACGGGGGAGAACATCCGCGATGAACAGGTCCAGGAAAAGCACGTGTGTGACCACGTGATTCAACACCTAGGCACGTCTGCCAAGCACATCCAGCAATGGTAATAGAAGGACCATAGAAATAGTCCTTCTTACTAAGTAAAATGTCAAGCCAATACGCATGTAGAATACCTAACTTCAGAAAATTTTACAAGTCAAATGCACCCGGGCAGCCATATTGTGAAGCACATTACAAGACCTAGGAAGACTTGAATGTGAGTAGTTTGTAGTTATTTTTAAGATCATAATCTGAACTGAATCTTAGTACTTTCCCCCTTTGGGTTTTGGTACATTTTCAATTATTGATAGTTGTGAACATGTTGGCCATTTCCTCTCAGAACACAGAACTCCATTGCTGTCTCCCGTACAGCAGTCCTGGGTTTGATTTCCTGAAGCCTGGGGCCTGATGTTCTTCACAACTCTTGACTGTCTTCAACCATGTGTGATTTTCCTTCCACTCAGGAAATTTGACCTGTTCTGCATCTTCAGCTGTGATTCTTTCTCCTTCTCTGGAGTCCCTTCCTCCAAGCAAGCAACACAGAATCAACAAACAGCCACATCCAAAACACAGCACAACACAACGTGCCCCTCCTCTGGGCCGAGAAACAATAGCTCAAGAAGTTCTGCTCAGTTCTGTGGCAGTGCAGATCATACGGCTAGAACACAGATGACCCGTATGGCAGATACGAATGTTGATTTTGATTCTAGATTCAGTATTCCTTTTACTCTCATCTTTCTTAGATGGAGGATCCATGGCCATGAATGTCCACCTAAGAATTATACAGCCTCTTTATATATAATGTACTCTATTTTGCATATCCAAGGGCTGGTGCCGAAGTGAATATAAGTTTTTGTCCCTGTATATTTTCTGTAGTAAGAGCAGGAAATATTTTGATGTTAACAAAAGGGACACATTATATACATACATACATACATACATACATATATATATATATATATATATATATATATATATATATATATATATTTTTTTTTTTAAAGCCAGGAACTTTGATGCTACCACGAAGTTTACTTTATGGTCAACCCCTGCAGGGATCTGGGCTTTCTTTTGTTCCCCAGATTCTTGTTACTTGCTTTTTTGAGTCCTTCTTTCCCATGGGATCAAGTTGTTTCTCGCCATCTTTAGAGACAAATGACTGATTGACTTAACACTTTAACAAATGCATTCACACTGAAGTCAGTAAGAACACAGATATATACGTTTTGGGATGTATTCCAGCGTATTTAATATTTTCCAGTCTGGGAGGAAAGACAAGAGAAATGTGAACCAGGGGAAGAGCAAATTTTCTACACCTTGAATTTTGGAGGTGGGTGATCTGGGTGGGCTCGTTTCTCTCTGTGCATTTGGAGGTATGGTCCTTCTGCTCCTGCGTGATGGCCCTGGATGGTGAGGGTTTCCAGGAGGGGAGAGAGTGGGGGTGTTTGCTTTCCTAGCTTTCTCTGCACCCTGGAAATGGAAATGATGTTTTGCCCCTGTGGGGAAAACATTCTGAAAAGGACGAAGAGGCTATTCCTTCCAAGGGCTCCGCCCCCCAGTCTTTCCCATAAGTTTGCTTTCAGGTTCCACACTAAAGGCCACAAGACCCCCAGCAAGGAGGGCCGGCGCACCCCCGGGGGGGGCTCCCCCAAACGAACTGCCTTACAAAGGGAGCTTCCGAAGCCACCATTTTATAGGACACCACTTTTAAACTCTAGTCTCAGAGGGCTTAATGAAGAAGTCTGTAAAATTTCAGGATTTCAAGCGACTGCTCGTGTTGCAGAGGCGGACACACTGCGTGGTGCAATTAGGGGAAACCACGCTGAACTTTTGTCATGCGACATGTGATGCCTCGCAGCCAAACGATGCAGTATTTTTAGTTTTAATTACTGGCTTGTTCTCCGCTCCTGCCCAGCAACCTCCGTTGCTCTCTACCCAGAATCTCCATGCGTTCTCTTCCCCTCAAATCCAAGCGGCTACACAGATCTTTATTACTCCAACTCCTCACTCCCCAGTGAAAAAAAGGGAGGGCCAAGCCATCTAAAGCAATGAACCCGTCTTACACATCTTCGCCAGGGACAGGCTCCTCATAATGTTCTAAAGGCTAGGGAGAGGTGGGAGGTGTAAAAAAAACACCCCTATTTCCCCGAAAAGGGCAATTTGGGGCTCCAACAAGCCAGTGGTAGTAGAAGTACCTCTCCAACATAACCAGCTGTTAGCCTGTAAATCTGCGCGCAGGGAAGCTGCTTTCTCTGAAGCGTTTTCAAGAACACGCTCAGCGTTTGAGCGAGCGGCGAATCAAAAGGCTGCCTGTGGGGCTGAGACCGGGGTGACAGCGCCATCCCGGGTGCCCGGCCGGAGGGCGGCTGCCTCCAGCCTTTTCCAGGCTGCCTCGCCGGGGCCCAGCAGCAGCTGCAGTCCTCGCCGGGGCCCAGCAGATGGCGGTGTCGGCCCGGGGCTCCGCGCCGCCCGCGCCCCGCCCTGCGCAGATGGCTTAATCAGGCCGGCCCCTCCCGCGCGTCGGGCCGCGGCGGCTGCGGAGGAGCCGGGCAGTCAAGTGTTCCGCGTACCGCAGGTAGCCTGGCAACTGCGCGCCGCACGCCGAGCAGATGGCGTTCGCACGGCGTGATGGACATCGCACGCGACAGCCTGAGACAATCCAGGGATCCCCTGGGGCCTCGAGGCCCTCTCTGCACAAAACGAGTTCTCGCCGCAGCGCCGCCTCTCTCCGGGGATCCCCACCCCCGGCACGGACCGGTTTCTGATTACCGACTTTGCTCGCCGCCGGCGGGAGGGAGGCTCGGCGGGGAGGGGACGCGGGAGGAAGCGGGAGGGCTGGAGCGCGGGGCCGGGCTGGCCGCGGAGGGGCGCGGGGCGGCGGGCGCCCCCGGAGGGACCGCTCCCCGGGTCGGCCCGGCCCCGCGCGCTCTGCAGCCACGTGCTCCCCTGCAGCCGAAATGAAATTTAGGATTTTCGTTAAAAAGTCCCCTGGGGCATCATTTAGCCTTCGGCTCGAGCCTCTTTGCTTACAAGTCCTGGGGGACTCGGCTAGGCGGCCGCAGCGGGCCCGAGAGGGAGCCGGGTGGCGCTAACAAAGGAGCGGGCGCGGTGGAGGGCTCGGCCCGCGCAGGACACCGGCGGGTGGGAAGAGCAGGAACAAATTCACACAGAAAGCAACAGGGATGCCCCAGAAATCGAGGTGCTACACGTACGCGCGCGTACAAACACACGTGTGCATGCACACACTGAGCTGGGTCATTTAAAAAAATAAACCAACCTTTGGGCATATGGAATTTGACTAAATTTTAAGAGGCTAACTAACCCTGTCCAACCCCTCTGGTTCAGTGCAAACTTTAAGACTCAGAAGGCAGAAATCTAGCCAAGGTGGAAGCCAACATCACACTTTCTGGGCTGGGGTTCGGCAGTTTCCGACCTGGGCCCACCCACACCCGCAGGAGAGCTGGAGGAGATGCCTGGCCACGAGCCCACAGTTCGTGCCACGACCGGCTCACCCGGCTCAGTTCCCTCTGCCTGAAATACACCTCAGATCCCTAAGCCTCCTTGTCAGAGCCAACTTGGGAGATGGAAATGACCAAGAAGGCTGGGAAACGCCGGTTCCCCTGCATCCCACTGCAGATGACCCTCTTTGGGTGCAAGTTTTAAGAAACTCTCTAGGTGTCTAAGACGCCTCTCAGTGTGCAAAATCACCAGGGCAAATAATCCAGGGTGCTGGGCCCTGATCCTGGATTAGACTGCAAACCTGCACCTTCAAAAGCAAAGAAGATGCTGAATGGCTTAGGTTTTATTTCAAATTCTTCTGTACTTTGGACGGAATTCTTTGTTCAGACCAGTAAGACGATGGTAACAAGAGAAGAAGACAACCGCGTGCAGTGTTTATTCTGGGCAAAGCCCTGTGTGCCGGGCTCTTACCTGTGTAATTAAACTCTGGGTCCTGGGAAGTTAAGTGACTTGTCTGATGTCGCACAGCTGGTGGTGGCATCTTTGGGTTTCCGGGTTCCCCCCACCATGGCCTGCGCCTGGTCTTAATCAGCAGGCCACCCAAGAGGGCTTTGGGAGAGGAGGGTGGACCTTAAATAAAAAGAAACTATGGGGCTGGGATTAAAGAATGAAACTGAGAGTGCATAAGAATATACATCACTTTTTACTTGTTGCCTGAGACCCAAAGTTGGATGACTCTATGATATCATCTTTGACATTTAAAGAAAGGGCATGAGATTAGACCACTCAACCATATATGGAGGAAAGAAGCAAAATAAAATCTTAGGATTCTCTTTGAAGTTGATCAAGTGTCAAGGCAGAAATGTGGTTTCAGGATGGTAATATCTTTTATGGATTTCCTTTTTTCAGCACAGAATTTCACTGTGGGTTTGGAAAGCTGCTAAATTCATAGCAGAACCCCAACAGGGCTCACCCCACCTAAAACTCTCTCTCCCTGATGATTACTAAAGAAGGGTGGGTTGAAGGTTTTGTTATGTAACGTGTGGTGGTTGTGTTCCCCGGCTAACTCAGTTTTGAGGTTGTGATGATCAATTCAGGAAGATTATCTCTGAAATAGCAATAACTTGGAGACCAATGCTAGGGCTGTTAAATGGGTTCATCAAAGTTCTTTGCTTCACCTTTGAGAGGCAGTGGTTTGGATTGTGGGAACTCCGCAGGCCTGGGTAGGAACTCTGCTCCCCCGTAGGCCAGGGCCTGGCACACCTTGAGCATATAATAACTAGGGTGTGCTTGTTATTTGGTATTCCCCTGGCCTCCTGATTCTAGTTTAGCTCTTAATAGCACTGGGGCTTTGAATGTAGTTTTCTTTTTTTTTTTTTTGAGGCAGGGTCTCGCTTTGTAGTTCAGGCTGGCTCTGAGCTCACTATGTAGCTTAGGCAAGCTTTGAACTCAGCAATCCTCCTGTCTCTGCCTCCCGAGTGCTGGGATTACAGGCGTGAGCCACCACGCCCGGCATTGTATGTGGTTTCCGGGGATCGAACTCAGGACCTTGTGCTTGCAAGTCAGGCGCTGGAACCACTGAGCTAACCCTCCGGCCCGAATGTAGTTTTCTTTTTAGGTTTTCAATGAGCAAGGTGGAGTCTCTACCTAGATTTAGATAAGACAGTTGTGATTGGCCTTCTACATCCATGGCTTCTGTATATCTGCATGGAAAATACATGAAAAAATTGTGCTGAACATGTACAGACTTCTGCCCAATCATTATTCTCTAAACAGTATAGCTTTATCCACTATTTTTGTAGCATTTCAACTTGAGCAGGTAGTCTGAGTAATCCAGAGGGATCTGAAGTGGATTATTTGCAGACACTGCACTGTTTCATAGAAGGGAAATTCACAGATGTGGGATCTGAGGAGTCCTACACTAATCTCCTACAGATATAAAAGATGACTGTATTTTTGAAAATGCAGGGTTTGCTGCCTCCCCCGCATCACTTGGATACTGGGGAAAATTTAAAAAGCAGAGAAATGTGAAGAAGAAAGCCAGCACTCATTTCTTTTTGTTTTTTGAGACAGGGTCCCACTTTGTAGTTCAGGCTGGTCCTGAGTCACTATGTAGGCCAGGCTAGCCTCGAGCTCAGCAATGCTCCTGCCTCTGCCTCCTGAGTGCTGGGATTACAGGTGTGAGTCACCAAACACAGCATTGTGGTATGTGGTACTGATTGCGGGTGGGCATGAGTCACCATGCCTGGTATTGTTGTATGTGGTTACCGGGGATCGAACCAGGGACCTTGTGCTTGCTAGACAGGCTGGAACCACTGAGCTAAATCTCCGGCCTCAGTGCTCATTTTTAAAGCACTGTTAAAGTTCTGATTTCCTTTTGTGTCTCCTTCCAGCTTCCCCACAGTATGCAGTAGCATGTTTTTCATGCTTCTTATCCCTCTTGATTTTTTTCTACTTAACACTGGGATAGAGAAAGTTCCAACTTCCCAAATGCTAATGGTTATAGTTTTCTGGCAGATGATGTCCTCCTGGCTCCA